>CP137679.1:27029538-27109266 GCA_037976565.1 Mesocentrotus franciscanus | reverse complement strand
GCAATGCTCTATAATTTACGTATCGTGTTAAAATTAACAAGATTTCATCAAGAAGATTCAATCGATGAAGCCCTTGGATAAGGAAACAGCATTGTTGCATCGCCAATTTCGTACATATCGTTACGTACCTCAAACTCTTTTCAATATAGTTATCACGCGAATCAAAATCAACTCAACTCAATGTCGTTACAGTATTACTAATCTATAACGTAAGGTCGTTTGAAACTCTATTATGAAAGCACTTGTATCCTTATCTCTCTATTGTCCCTTTATCCTAAGTCCTGGGCAGCAACCGGTTTGGGCAAGATGGCAGCTTTTCATGTAATTCCTCAGGAGATGATCACAGTCCAGGGTGTCGGGGTAAACTCTTCTGCCTACCAGACCCCTTTGGATGCACCTGTGCAGCAGGATTCATGGGAATCAATTGTACAACAGGTACTTTTAGTCATGTAAATCAAATTTCGGAATCATTCCTAAGCAAATATTTTTTACTACAAGAGAACTCCATAAATACATCATCTTGAAAGAAAATTGATATATCATACGTGTTTAAAAAATGGAATACTCATAAATGTACATGTACACGTGTATTACAATAGTTTTTCACATGTCTATTCCGGCAAATAATGTTATCTTTCATGAAAGAGGTTTTACTCTCCAACGCTTAAAATATTAGATATTCTCTGGTGTAAAGTGAAGGTAACGAGAAAAGAGATGAAAGATGAAGAAAAATCAAACCTGACGCAGCTTTAATTATTAGCGCCGGCAAAAACTGAATACGAAAAATATGAGTGACGAAGAAGGTATATTTATATTTGTAGTAATGAATGGGTTAAACCATACAATTCTCAAGCCTGAAAGAGAGGCTGCCCCATGTGTGACCTTGCATCTCATGTGATGAGAAGAAGTATATTTTGTCTACATAGAAATGAAATGCTTTTGAAAGGACAATTAATCTTCTTGTCAAATACATACTAAGGCGCTTAGAGGGACCTTGATCATGACATTTATTACGGTTTAATTTGCTCTGCCTTTGATTTTGTTGATACCTGAAATTAAAATAAACCTAAGTACATGTATATCCTGAATAGAGTAATTCGAAAGTAATGTTATGAGCCATAGTGCGTATTGAGGAACATGGTAGCATAATAATACCATGAACTAGTAACCTCTTTGAGGATGAAAGAGATATGGGATATACTCTGCCATTCGAAACCTCAGTTTCATTATCTTTTAACGAGTGATGCTTAGGTTGAAAATGAATGTGTTTATTTTTTTTATTGTTCTGACATCACGCAACGGACGATAAATAATAATTTTTTTTTCCAAGGGACATTAATTACTTTATCCTTGTTTCGAAAATACGTACACAGTTAAACAAGCGAAAAATAATGGCGTTTTTAGAGTAGTCAAATTGTGTACATGTATTATATATATGAGGAAGAACTGGAAAGTCATGGATTCTTTTATATATATTTAAGTAACCATTAATGTGCAAGAACGTAGCCCTTGAAGTTTGTGCTCGATAAGGAAATCTGCATTTGCGATATTCCACATTATAAAGGATGATGCTTCCCTATCCCACTTTCTCATTTATATGAATGATATTTTATGCAGCATCTCAAAAGTTGGAAAACATTGTGTATGGCGATGATACCAGTGTCTTTTTATTCGATAACAATATTAATAATTTGATTCTTGATTTTAATGATAAATTATTGGAAATAAATTCATGGTTGATGTTTAATAAATTAGTTGTAAATACTAGATAGACTCACTATATGATTTTTACTAATATGTTAATCGACTCTGATACGTTGGTTGTTTCTTTAGATAATAAAAAATTGATCGTTGTAGTTCCTTGAAATTTGTAGGTTTAACAATTGACAGTAAATTATCTTGGAAGGAACACATTGATGTCATCTGCAAGAACATTTCTAAAAGTAAAGATATTTTAATAGAATTAAACATTTCCCTTCAAATATTTGAATTATGATTTATAATGCCATAATATTTCCTTATTTTAATTATTTAACCTTGCCTGGGGATCATTAACTGATCATGTAATGAGTAGACCATTATGTTTACAAAAAAAGAGCCATTCGATTAGTCTTACATGCCCAATTATTTTGCTCATACCAAACATTTATTTCTGAAATTTACACTTTTGAATGTCTTGGATCTTTGTAATTATAGTTTTGCAATATTTATGTATTTATGTTTTAATAATTTTATACCCATTAGTCTTTCCATCAAATTTTGTCTTAATTCTGCATTGCATTCATATAATACTCGAAGTTCTTCTAATTTTCATTTATCTAAAATAAGATTAAATGTAGCTAAAACATCTATATATTTTTAAGGGCCACAATTGTGGAATAATATACCTCAGATATAAAATCTAGTCCGTCAATTAATGTTCTTAAAGGAGATATAAATCATTTTACTCCAACAATTTAAACAAAGATTGAATTTGCACACGGTCAGGTTTTGTTTGTTTTTGTTTTTGTTTTTCCCCCTCTACTTATTGATTGACATTGATTGACATTTATTTATTTCCATCGATCATCATGACAATATATACAAAGATAAAATATGGAATATCATAACAGATAACAGAAATTGACATAACAGCATTCAAAATATAAAGAAAATATGAAAGTATTAACCATAGTACAAATGGAAAATGGTGCATCCGTAAAAGCCAATAAGGCTTGACAATTGAATGCACCAGGCGCTGAAGTAATAACAACATATAAAAAAAGAAAAAAGAAAGAAAAAAAAAGAAGAAAAAAAAGTATTTAGTTTTAGAGGTGTGGTCTTAAAATAAATTATGTATTATAAAGAGAGAGAAGATGTTTCTTGTAAAGTCTTTTGAATGAATTATTAAATCCAACAGACTGTAAAAATGGAGGTAGGGAATTCCACATTTTAGGACCAACATTACGGAGAGAATCTGTCAGTATATTGGAAGAAGCATTCCAATGATGGAATTTATCAGCATTTCTTGTGTAGTGGGTATGGACCTCATTATTGAGACTAAATAGGTGCATAAGGTTTGGAGGTAGTGAGTTTGAGAAAAATCGTTGCATCAATGACGCAATTTGTAATTTATTAATATCATAAATATGTAAAGTATTGAATCTTCTAAATAAAGGTTGAGAGGGAGCTAAGAATGAGGAATTAGAGCAAAGTCGTAATGCCCTTTATTGAAGTCTATGTAATTTGATTAACTTAGAGGGGTGTTTCGTTGCCCAAACAGAATTGCAATACATAATATATGGCAAGATAAATGCATTGTATAACATGAATAAGATACGGAGTGGAAACACAAATCTTAAGTGACTGATAATACCGACGCTCTGAGAAACCTTTTTTGTAATATAATTAATATGAGAAGTCCAAGATAGGTTTTCATCTAAAAATACTCCAAGGTAATTAAAAACTTTACACTGTTCAATTAATTTATTGTTGATAGAAATAGATACATTGTCATATATAGGATTTAGGTTCCTAGCATTTTTGAAAATAACAAATTTAGTCTTAGAAACATTCAAAGACAGCTTATTGCAAACCAACCATTCATATACATACTCCAAATTAATATTCAGTTTATGAGTTAAGAGATCAATTTTTTTCTGAGGCAAGAATAGTCGTATCGTCTGCAAAAAGTGTGAATTTACAGAAAGTGGAACAGTTAACAATATCATTGATGTAAATCAAAAATAGCAGAGGCCCCAAAATAGAGCAAAAGTTATATTTAATCACCTTTTTAAACAACAATATTATACTGCATGTTTGTTGTAAATGTTCTTTCTTTAACTTGTACACTATGTTTTGTATTTTATATGTTTTATGTTGAATGAAATAAAGATCAATCAATTTCTAGCTATAAAAATTTGTCCAACGTAAGCATTTTCCTAGCAAAATCATGTCTGGGCAAAATGTTGCATTACTTAAACAACATGAATGTACAAAATGTCTTCTCTTTAAAACCCATATACTATAAACTATACTAATTCCATTTATATCCTTCGAAACGGTCCTGCTTGGATTAAATGATAACAAAAGTGTGATCTACAAAAACATGGAGGAACCTCCTTATAAAGATAACTGGGTAATTTATTCAACAGTGTACTGGAATTAAACAGATGATTTAAAGATAAATGTGATCAAGCTTAATATATTTATCATTAGATATATCTAACTAGAAAGTATTAAGACGTTATAATGCACCTGTAGGCGACGAATTAGCGGAACCAAATCTACCAATATTTAAAACGCACCCTAGATACCTCATTCACCAATATATTTAGGATTTGTTTACATTCATTATCGAAATTTAATATAAAGGCATTAATTACATCGATGTACCTTGGGTTCTTGGTCCACCTCCCCCTCAATGTGAAATATTGATGATTAAATAGCACATTAGGCCTACGTCATAATGCTGTTCCTAGTCTTTTATTACTTTATCAATCCCCATCATTTGTTTAAGAATGTAACCCAGGAACGTATGGAGCCGATTGTTTGCAAGAGTGCCACTGCTCTCCACGTAACATCTGTAGCAAGGATACAGGAGAATGCATGGATGGGACTGCATGTCAAGAAGGCTGGACTGGTGTCAACTGTCAAGGTAAAGCAATTTTTTCAAACAGTCATTTTCATAATAAGGTTGTTTTTTATATTTTTACAATACAATATTATCACAGGATAAATGCATCACGATTAAAGAGCCGAAAACCATTTCGTCCTTCATATTATTTCTTGCGCTCAAAAATAACAACAACAGGAAAAAACATGGATTAAACATAATACTAGTTTCAGCTAATTCGTGGCTAGATTTGCAGTTAGTTATCATTTCACACGCATTCCCTGCTTTTGTCTATGCTGAGTTGAACAATGGAATTCGATCTCCAATCCATGCAGACTTCAATCTCGATCTAAGTTAATTTTGTCATTTATATCAAACATGAACATAGGTAGGCCAAAGGTCACACATCTCAATTAGCAGTTCCTTTCAAGTTCGACTGTGTACATTCAGTACATCCTTTAGGTTTTATAAAGGACCCTCTGATTTTCTTGTGAAATATTATGTATGTTAATGCAAATGCAATCGAAGCGTTCTTGGTGATAGATATAGATTGTTTTTGCACATCAGTAATTGAAAACAAAATATCGCCTGTTCGGAATGGTGCTAATGAGTTGTATTATTTTGCTTATACAATCAAATATTCGCACTCATGTCTTGATATTTCATCGTAACTACATTTGTAAGTGAACCTTTGAGAGCCGGATTTCTAGTATTAAGATTAAGATGTCCGCACATGAATTGTTAGACGGGCTGCAAGTTATTTCATAATATTCTCAAGTACGTGCTCTCCAGTTAAAAGCTAAATTTTGAAAGCATCATATTTTGAACAATTTTAGATTTTCCCATAGTGGTAAATTTGAACCCTGCCGTGTGTAGGGAATATGTGTTGGTTGGACGAGATGACTAGTGTATTTGTCTAGAATACCTAATAATTTCCTTGTTTATTATTGTTTTTCTATTTTGTTTTTTTACAGTTCGAAGTTCCCCCATTCAGGACGTTGACGATGATTCACGTAAGCTCACATGGGCTCATAGTTCAACATAAGAATACAGGTGTATTAAGATATGAAGCAGTACATAGTGCCCTATCTGTCTAATAAAGGGCTTCCATGTGTTTTTGTATAATAGATCTGTTATGTGGAGGTGTGATAATCGATTTGAATGTTGCTTTTATTTGCATGTTCAATGGTATTGGGTTCGATCGCAGGCACAGCACTGACTTAAAGATATTATGTCCCTTTGCAGCCGCAACATCAAACTCTGTAGAACTTTGCAGAAATTATGAATATGTCATGTATGTCCTATCTGTGAAATTTAAACGTTAGCAGTGTCCTAATATTCAAATTATGCAAGGAAACCCGTTTACTTGCTAGACTTCACTGTCAGACACTATTGATTGACTGACTGGCTTTTTTCATCTTTGGTAATAACATACATAAAATGAGCTGTAAAGGGTACATAAGCATTTGTCTACATCAATAATGACCAAAATTAAACTGATTGAATCTTTGCGCAGCATAAAACGTACAACCATTCGGTACAATGGTCTGAAAAATCAGACTATTACTTACTGGCTCTATAGCTCCTAAGTCGATTCGACAACTAATAGTCGTTATTTTCCAACTTAAAGACATTTTCAAGCCCCCTTTTTTAGGAAGTTCTAAATTAGTATTGTCTTTCAAATGCCGTTGGAATTTAACCTTTTCATTTTGTTGGCCTGCAAATGGGACATAGTACCTTTAAAGCGAGACAAGACTATATCCACTTCGTACCTATTATCAAAAGAAATATGGACCTAATGGGATGACGGAAGACATTGTCACAACTACTGGAAAATTCCCTCACCATCACCAATGTCTGGAATATTTTCCGGGGAGTAGATATGGTGCACATATTGTGTCCTCAATGAATTAGATGACAGGAAAATCGCTGTGAAACGTTTAGTGACGTTATTTCGTTTCAAACGCTATAAATCCAGATATTCAGTGACACACAGTGGCGGATCCAGGGGGCGGGGCCCGGGGACCAGGCCCCTCCTAAAAAAAAACATGTAAAAACACCCTTTTGGGAAAAAAAGAAGATGGGCCCCTCCTGGCGCTCAAGGGTGGTGGTGAATTTTTTTCAATTTTCGAAGGCAAAAAAAAAAATTGTGCTCACTCCCCCCACTGAAAAATCGACCGACACGATTTTTAAATTTTAAATTTAAAATTAAACACCTCCCCACACTTAACACAATTATACAATAACAATTAACATTCATTAAAAAAATCAAGCGATTAAAAGTATTCTTATGTTAACATGTATATTATTCAAACTTATTTCCAGCACCCGCAAGTGTAGAAGCCCTGCAGATGTCACCTTCGACCACACAAATCGAAGTGAGCTGGGCACAGTCATCTAGTCAATGGCCCACAGACTACTATCATACGCTACAGTCTCTATCAAAAGCTTGCCTGCCAATCACCAGAAACCACCCTAACAGAGTTTGAAGTGATTACCAACGTCACACAATACAATAATCTGGTGGGGTTGGAGCCTTACTCACGATACCAGGTCACAGTTACAGCTGTAAATGGTGCCGGGCAGAGTGAACCCACTATTGGCTTTTCAGATACCAGGCCGGGACGTGAGTAATGAACTAATAACCAAATTTCCTTTCCCCATAACAGTTTTAAGAAAATAATGTACATGGTGATATATTTTGTTATCTGTGTTGTAATTATGAATATTGGATATCTCTTACAGAAACCATGTTGTGATTGGTTCCAAGCTCGTCATATTTCACTCCTGGTCAACAAGGAAGTATTTTCCCTCGTGATAACATTCCCCCCTCAGCGCAGTGCGCTTAGTGAAAATATAACCCCTTGGAAAGATTTAACTTCCTTCGGTAGTCCAAAAATGTATTATTACACAACCTGCCAGTCAATATCTGTATTAGATTCCCTTCACATAACTTACCCATTGGTGTACGAATATCATGTCAAGACTTTCGCTTTATTTAAATTATAAATGGTACCATTTGGTTGCGATGTATATTCTCTTCAACCTTCACGCTAGCTTTACTACCAAAGCAAATATCACGTCAAGTTTTCAACGGATTTAGGTATGTTCTCTTATATTATTGATTCACTTTAGCACCATCCACCATCACAAATGTCAGGGTTAATCCAGAAAGTACGTCTCCATCAAGAATAGGATTCACCTGGCGACCTCTCAACTGTAGAAATGTGAATGGAGTGCACTGGTACTACTATACAAGAATCTACAAGGATGGTGATAAAAGTAAAGCACCGGTTCGGCTGACATACTTGGATGATGACATTTCTGACTCATCAATAAAGTTCAATGGTCTTGAGGCATGTACGATGTATGAACTGAATATCAATGCTGGCAACCGTGATGTTTTAGCTTCTGAAAATGTGGCTCATGCTATCGGTGTAACAGAAGTTCCTTGTAAGTGTCAAATAGTAGAAAGAAGTTACATGTTATTATCACCTTGTGAAATCACATTGCCCTGTTTTGTTACTCCAATTATATAAATTCGTTCGAAAAACTGCGTATTTAAATCATATTTGTGGGAGAGATCCACATTCCTATGGTGATACCAAGATTTACTTATCAATATATGTCCATATACATGTACAAAATACATAATATTTCACATTCAAGGAAGACATTTAAGGATTTTCAGGTAGGGATTATTATATTTTCCCCGTAACAAAGTGTCGTTTTTGCAATTTCACATTTTCTTTCAATCTCAATCATTACGTTTGATTGGCGAAACGACTTTATATTTTTTGCATTTTACCTATTTTCGAGGAACTTTCATAAAGAATTTCAAACATGAAAGTGAAAGAACGGGCGGGATTCTTAACTGAATATGACAAGCCTTAATATTTACATTTTCCTCTCTATTTGTGTTGAATATAGTCACTAATACATCCACTTACGCAAGTGGGAATCAACCCAGCCTGACAGTTCAGTGGAGTGTTCCGTTTCACTGCAATGTCGATTACTACAGGTTATCATATCAACTCATCTCACGTAAGGCATGTCAAGATATTCCTGTAATAGATGCTCCAGTCTACGAACTCAACGTCACATCAGGTTTCACAGATGTCTACAAATGCCTTTCAAACTTGGAATATTACGCCACTTATAACATATCCATAAAAGCTGTGGTGAGGAGAGCACAGAGCCTACCTATGAATGTTAGTGGAGATACACGAGATGGAGGTATATAAACACGTAATAATACTAGCGATGGCGTATCTACGGGGCAAAGGGGCAAGTGCTCCGGTTGGCACTTGAAGGAGTGTTAACAAAAACCCGCAAAAGTGGGGGCGCAGAAAAACGCAAGGAGAGAAAGAAAAAGAGGAGAAAGGCAGAAAAATAATATAGAGATACCCCCGATTTACAGAATAAATTGCATTATAATTTTTTTTTTTATTAAGATTTTAAATGCGAATGTTTCTAAAGCTGGGTCGTTTTGCTCATTGCGTCTGTTCCTTCACGATCTCGTGATATCGCGCCCCAATATAAAATATAGTTAAAGACAGTCTTCTTTGAAGGGTTTAAGATTTTACAAAATACATTTGTCTTTGCTTGCTACCTATTTTATCATTATCATCAGCGTCTTGTTCAATATAAGACGAAGGACAAATACAAAACCGTGTAAAGTGATATGTACACTTATCAGCTCCTAGGACGCCACAGAGCTTATCAGGAAGGCATTGGCACTATTGGCCTAACAATATCATGGCAACCTCCTTCCTCTTCTCCATGCGAGCCTACGCATTATGAAATCATGTGATACTAAAATGAATTTAACAAGGACCGTCAATGGTTCAACTTTCACCTTCAATGTCCTGGAGTTGTGTCCCAACTCTGAGTACATGCATGGTGTTCGTAAAAGGCAGAACCAGAAGCGGTTATGGTGATTCGGATTCCCAACCATTTACTACAGGATATTCATGTTAGTATTGTGTGTTGGTGTGTGTTTGTGGGTGAGGGTGGGTAAGGGTGAGGGTGTGTGTTTATGATATGAGTATGAGGTGTTTGTGTGGACGCGCGTTTGTGCTCGTGGACTCGGGTGTTTAATCTTGGTTTTTACGGGCATGTATCAATCAGATATATTATTTACGTCTGGGGACAGACCTTTACCGTCACCATACACAAACTGAAATCCCTTTCGAACTGGGGTCTGTCTGAGTCAGTTGTAGGAGAAGACAAAAGCAGACAGTACCGCTAGACCAATTTAAATCTCAATACCTACTTTATACGACGCTAGACTTAGGTCTATTCTTTATCTGACCAATTTGAACAGAAGGAGAATCATAATCTTAACTGGTAGTTGTACGAATATACTTAGAATTAGACCTTGCAAAATATCATTTGAGAATATATTACATGAAATAAGCTGGCCTGAAAGTTCAGTTTTGAAAAACAAAGAGCAAGGAATTATACAAAGTATACTACAGGGGTTAGAGAATGGTTAAGAAGACAAAGACAAAGATTACGAGCTCACTGAAATGTAGATTAGCTTATAGTAGGAACATGTAGATGAGGTAAAAATTGAAGACTAAGAAAAATGAATGAGAATTAGTTTTTCTCCTTTATTTTACAGTTCCTACTGGTCCTCCAACTAATATCCAGACCACTTCCACCAAGAGACGCAGTATTGTCTTCAATTGGGAGAAACCAGAATGTGGTTATCGGAATGGACCAATCTCAAGCTACGAAGTTATGCTCTCCAATTATATAGGTAATCTAAAGAGGAAAGAGGGAATGAATACCTAGTCGAGTTCTAAATGAGGTGAAATCCCAGAAGTTGCTTGTTTAAAGTAAAGTTTTTAAAAAAATACTATCTGCCCTTGGCATCATCTCTGGTAGTGCTTCTACAATTCATTATATCTATATACATTGTACTCATTTCGTGTATGACAGCGTTGAGGGATAACTTCATCTAAACAATTTCGAGGTAACTGAAACCTTGACAGTATGGATCTACGTAGCTGACTTGCTTGCTGTTGCTGAATGAAAATATGTTCTAGTGTCATATTTTTGCAAAAGTGACTTTTTTTCCTTTCTTCCTCTGGTAGATGAAATTGAAAATAAATTTGCCCCTTATAACACTGAATAGATCAATATTTTGTTTGTTATAGCCAATCAATTTTTTTTTTGCAATTATTTTTGGAAAAGAGCGGACAGGTCATATTGCAAAATAATATTTTGCTATTCAAAATATTACATGATTATGCCCTCCATTTTAGAATTTTCTGAATGCATAATCTCGATCAGTGATGAATTCTGGTCAAGTACTGAAGTATTGCTGTAAACTAGAGGGTATATATTATGTCAGTGATGTGTGGATAAAAATAGTAAGAACAAATATTGACTAAAAGTTCAAGTATTGATCAAAGAATCACGACCGGCAAAGGCAGATAAGATGTAGTGTTTTTGTTATGGTCTTGCATGATGATGATGATTCTTTTGATTTAGTCCATCAATCGTACATGTAGAAGAATCTGCGCAACATTTTTGAATTAATGTTTTTATATTGTTAATTTCCGCAGAGTCATTTTGAGATTTCCTTAAACAAACAATTAGCCTAGCTATGTCTTCGATGTACTAACTTTATACTCCAGAGTAAAATTGACGCTTGATGTCTTGTAAAGGTTCTGCAGTTTAATAAATAAGTCTCAGGACTGTAGACCACTAGGAACGGGATTCAAATCCCAACACAGCACTTATGTACTTTAGCAAGACGTTACACTTGCCACTCTCCACTCAATGTTAAATGCGTACCTGATATGCGTGAGTGCTAGTTACTTTGGCGGCTCGGCTGTAAGCAAGGTGTCAATGTCTAAGGGACATGAGAGTCACTATATGATGGATATGAGCACTTTATAGGAAGCCATTATTATTATTCATGTTGTTCATTTCCAGGAGACGTGGTTTATCATGGTAATGTGTCAGGACCTGAGCATGAGATATATGGCCTCATCCCCTATTCGAACTACAACATTAGGATCAGAGCTTGGAACTATGAACTAGCAGGGTTGTATGGTCCAGCAATTTGGGCACAGACAGATGAAGCAAGTAGGTCTCAAAATGCCTGTCTTCTAGTTTTGTTTTGATAGCGATGAAAAAAGAAATTTTTTGCGTAAAGGACGAAAATTATATTTTTTTCAAATATGATTGTTTGTTAATAATGTCAACCGTGTATCAATAGAACCAGAAATACAAGTCTAATCTTTAAGAAAACTAATGTTGTACTCAAAATTTTGAACATTTAGACTTGAATGTTATGTGAACATTTACTTGCACAATCCTTAATTTGTTTTGATTTTACATTATTCACCCTTTCTTCATCCCCTCCCCGAACAAAATTTTAAAAAAGAATTAATTAATGCATCCCTAATTAAGTATTTATTTCCAGTCATGAAATAATTATAATTATAATTATAATAATAATAATAATGATAAGACGTAATGGAGTTATCTTGAATTGTCCAGCTGTCCAGGTTGGGTTACTGATTCTGAGTGTGCGAGTGTGCAATGTGCGAGTAAAAGAAGATAATATTATTGCTTCAAAATATTTTGCTTCTTTCAAAATCACAGTCAATGTAATAATCATCTAATTTTTAACATAGCTGGTTAAAAATTATCGTCGCCAACATTGCCAGTCAATAGATTCACTATGGGGATTTTTTTTATTGATACTAACCGACAGAAAACGAAACATGATAGTATTTTATACTATATCCAATGTGTGATAGATCATCAAGTTGTTTCGACCATAACTATCCTGCGACTTTTCTCCATGATGTGTACATTACAGAGCCAGCGCCACCAATCGGAGTAAAACTTCCATCTTCCGACCAGGATAGCATCACAGTGGAATGGATGTCACCGAACCCTCCTCTAGGCAGGATTATAGGTTACTACATTGTCTACTGGGAGACGGATGCTGTTGGTGCCACACCTAGAAACGTCAGCATCCCGTGTCGGGACGGGCTATGCTCTGACATTAACTACAGGTTTTCCACATTTATTCCCGATCTCCAGCCGGACACGAATTATTCTGTTCAGGCAAGTGTGGTTCGTGAAGGCGTTTTCTAAAGGGATTCTGTTATTAGTAGTATGATACACAAATATTTATTCATAAATAATGTGATAACGGACTCATGGTTTAAAAAGTATCCATTCATTCAGATATTGCGGAATTCAGATTCTGCAGATATTCCATCTTCAATCTTGCGTTTTGCTAAGATAACTGAAAGACGTAAAGCTTCACCATGTGTTTGTTGTAAGACAGCTCATTATAAAAACTTAAGGGATGACATTCAAAGGATGACGCGGGACGAAACCAGGAGAAGCAATATGTAGGTTTCCCGAGTTTTCTAATGAAATGAGAAAAAGATACCACCTTTGGTATCTATATACTCTTTCTGATGAAATGCGTGCATGATAAACCATTCATGCTAAATGGGAAAATGTGAGGAGGTCCATATGTTTTCCGTCCGCTCATTCGAGATCATTCTCTAAATTGTCCATACGTTGTTCTACTCTGTAACTACTTTCCCGCTCGTCATCTCCCTTTATTATTCTTTCACTATACAGGTCAAGGCAGAGACCATTCGTGGTGTTGGTAGCTCAAGCCCAGACCCACCCCTTGTCAAGATTACATCAGAAAGAAGTACGATAATTATCTTCTCATTTATGTATGACAAAATCATTATTGTAGAAGTTATCACCCCCATTCAGAAAAGGGAAAGAAAGAAAGAAACGGTCAGTAACATGAAAAACACAAACTGTAAAAACAAAAACGTGTTAATGGAACACGATCGAAGAGACTTTCAAGAAATCAACTCAAGTGCAATTTCAATATCGTAGTGTATTGTCTTTGTAGAAGTCATCGTCGGATTACGTAATACATTGTTATGCTCGCACATTACAATAGGTGACGCACAATACTATTGAAATTGCCTTATGTTGATATTTGAAATAATTTACAATGATAATAATAATGATATGTCTTGTTTACCCAGGGTAGCCTCATTAGAATTCATACTGTTCTCCATGAGGTCGTTACCCCGGCTTGAGCCAATCTACCATGAAAAGGTGCTCAAGCATTCCAGGAATTTCTCCTTACAGGGTACCCATTAACCTCACCTGGGTGGAGTGTGGCAAATGTAGATTAATACATGTATAATAAAAGATAATAACATATTTTAAAAAATGAATACATAATTAATCAAATAAATAAATAAACAAAAAATATTTCAAAAGGGATTATAAAATTGTGAAAGGGGAGTGTCAAAATTGCCGAAAATGTTCAATATGATTACAAATTGACATGATAAAAAAGTAACACGGTGACTATGATTTTGTAGGTTTTGTCTTCGTCTATGATAATGTTCTCTCTTTTTCTTTGTTTGTAAATATTTCTTTACTATGCACTTCAGTTCCTTCAGGTTCCATAGCAACTGTCATAGGAAGCTCTGTTGGTGCTATTCTTGTGATTGTTATCGTTATAATTCTCATCATCATCTTTTGCAAGCGAAGAAGGTTAGAGAAACACCTTGCTCTTAACTTGTCCCTCTCATCAGTCCATTCTCATCGAACTCCTCAAGATGCTAAATCCGTATGGTCATGAAAATACAAGCTGAATTAGGATTGTATTAAAAAGAAAATCTATAACGTTAACTACTTTTTTCTTTAAAAAGAAGTTCTATTCAATGTAAATAGTCTAAAGCATGACGCTTTCTTAAGACTTATTATGTTAATAACACGTACCTTTAAAGTACCTTACCGATTCCCACATGCCAAATGTCATGTTGACATGTTAATAAATACCCATTTATTGGGACTCAATGTAGATATTCTAAAGAATAACGCTTTTTAAATGTTATGGCAACCCGCTTGAAAGACTTATTATGTTAATGACATGCATTTTAAAATTAGCATACCACTTCCCACATATCATGTTGACATGTTTCTATAAACCTATTTATTGGGACTTAATTTTGTTTTAATTATATATTTCATCAATGCAATTTATCTATGTTTTCATAATATTAACTTTTAGCGATGCATCAGCCACTACTAAGTCTAAAAGGAAGAAGTCCGATTCGTCTCCGCAGCATGAGGACCCTGTATTTGATCAGTCAAAGAGAGACGTTCATCATACCTACCAAGACTCGAATATTGATACCCATACCTACCAAGATCGTATTAATACCGATGCTCAGACCTACGAGAATCTTGCTGACCCTCATACTAACCAAGACCTTAATACCGATGCTCAGAACTACGAGAATCTTGCTGACCAACATACTAACCAAGACCTTAATACCGATGCTCAGACCTACGAAAATCTTACCGACCCTCATACCCACCAAGGTCTTAAGAAATATGATCAAGAAGCTACATACGAAAATTTAACTGACGCCATGAACAGAGACTATGTCAACGTGCTGATTAAGAATTGAATACATGAGAAGAAGAAAGTCCATCACAATGATTTTGAGTTATCACGAGAAAAAAGTTTTTTATAATTTTGAGAGAGATACCTAAAAAATGTAGGTCTCAATTGATTACAAATATATGTCCATGTATTAATCGTTTCGTGAAGATGAAACCATGCTTTAAAACTTATCATGATTTATTAAAGTTTATCTTAATAACTGAAAGAAAAACTGTGCTGATGGACTTGGGCGTTTTCTCTCATGTATCCAATTAGAATACCAGGACGAAAAGTTGTCAACAACTATCATGGTTTCGTTTTCATTTACCATGTCTACTCGCACTATTCCCAAATCTTTTAATATCGGGGATCAGTTGAAATATTCCCTTTTTAAGTAACATGATTCGCACAAGTCTGACAAATTTTGGTAAAAATAGTTATAGACCTTAGGTACCACACTTCATGAAAGTCAGGGTATGGGATTACTTTCTTTAAATGTATATATATATCTATACTTATCTTCCTTCATTGACGTTTGTTTCCTACTGTCATTTTCTGAATAATGTGAATGATGTATAAAAAAAAACGTGAATCTTACATTATGGAGCAACAAAAGATAATTCTATTTTCTATTTTTTTTTCTTTTCTTTTTCTATCTGCTTAGGTATCTAACGAAAACGATTTTTAGAAAAATAAGATATGTTTTGAATGATTCAATGCAGGTACAAGTATAAAGGAAAACTTATTTAGTCATGTATATGCACGTATGCCATCAGGAATTAAGGCTTTTTCCATCATGTTAATTGTGTTTTGAGATATCAGTAGAAAAATATAATATTCTACTGTACTTTTTGTATGTATTGATTACAAGTGTTATTGCCTGTTATCGCTGGTGGAAAGCATTATTACCACATTGGTCGACAATGGTGCATAAATTATCAATTATTATTACTATCATTATTATTATTATTATCATTATTACTATTATTATTGCTATTACTACTTCTAATACTACGACTACTTCTTCTACTTCTACTAAGCAGTGGAATTCAAGTTGATTAATAGGTCAACGATAATGCGTTAGGATGTGAACGATGAAATAGGAAAATACAAGTTGTGAATACAGACATAGACTTTGTAGTTTTTTTTGTACCAAAAAAAATATACGTGAAACGTGATGGAAAGCATTATTTCCACATTTGTGGACAAGAATGAATAAATTATCAATTATTATTATTATTATCATTATTATTATTATTATTATTATTATTATTATTATTATTATTATTATTATTATTATTATTATTGTTATTATTATTATTATCATTATTATCATTATTATCATTATTACTACTACTACTACTACTACTACTACTACGACGACGACGACTACTACCTTTACTTCTACTAAACAGTGGAATTCATGTTGATTAATAGGTCAACGATAATATGTTAGGATGTGAACGATGAAACATGAAAATATAATTTGTGAATATAGACATAGACTATGCATAATAAAATACACGTGGAAGCATTGTGTTATGTAAGGGTGGATGTTTGGGTAAAAATTAAATAGTAGAATTAGAAGTTAATTAGTAGAGTTACATAGTGCAATCCAAGTGAACATTAATATATTTCCATATGAGCATGGGATGATTAGGCACATACTAAATGTGAATACTGATAAATAAAATTATAGAACGCACAATATGTAAACATCAAAGAAGTAGAATCATAGGTATAAGCATCATGAATATTATGCTTAATTTCCCTTTGTATTGTACGTAATAACCTAACTTAAAATACATTATTTAATGACGATGCCGAAATAAATGCGTAAAATCAGTTAATTCAGTTCTTAAAAAGCCTGAGATATAAGCATGACATATTTTTTATAAAATAGTCATAACTGTATAAAGAAAGATAAATCCCTGTATAAGAATGTGCAAAACGATCGTAGCTGAAATACTTCTTGTCCTTCTTTGCCTGTCATAGTCTAGACTACCTAATAAATGACATGTGATGGCGCCGCTCATCTACTGAAAAAGTTATGATAGAGTTTGGAGGCGTCATAACTGCTTGGTCAGGATGTTGTCCCCGATCTTGGCAAAGACGGCTCCGTAAAAGAGTAGTAGACTTGGCATCGCACATACATTTAATTAGCAGCTGATTAGTGAAAATGAATTTTTGACCTTGCATGCGAAAACGCTTAAACATTCATTATTTGATTCTTGAAACACATCATGTAAGATCCCGGTTGTTCACGCGATACATGCACAATAGACAAGGGCGAGGCAGTGAGTACAGGCCTATTTCATGAAACTATACTTATCTCCACAGTGAGTAGTTCAACGTTAATGACATTGGTGCTGAACGACTATAAGGAAGCATAGTGCATTTAAATATGTATTTGTATGAAATAGTCTAATTTTATAACTTTGCTTAATTTTTTGGAGTGTAAATTATTTTTCGATGTCATTGAGCTTTTTTCCACACTATCTCTCTGAGCAGGAACGCAACGAATGATTGGCGTTAATAACCTGTGATATGAAATGAATATATGTAAATGAATACGTGTTATAATGTTTATTTTTTCATTACTTCACAATCACAATCGTTATTCACTTTGATGTGGATGTTGACATATTCAATAGGTTTGTATATCTGTCTAAGAATTAAGTAATTCAATTGTAAAGATTGTGTTGCTTTCTTAAAAGTAGCACCTAATAAATATTGACAGGATTATGTAAACATTCCCACCTCACCTGTTTAACAACACACAATAGAGGATTATGCAAGATATTGTTTAATTAACATATGAATGGTAAATTTGAGCCGACAATTACATAGCCCATATACCGAACAAGCCCCTCTATTATATCTTGTAAAACATGTGCGGGTGTCCATTTAACACCTGGGTGGAGAGGAGCAATGTAAATAAAGCTTTATGGGCTATAGCTACCATGGTGGTAATGGTGATGAATTACTGGGAATGATGACAGGCCTGGTAGCAGTCACTGGAGACCCGGCCCTGTTTCATAAAACTTGATATTAATAACAAGATACAAGCTACTGTTATAAGCTACTGAAATCATGGCATCTGATTGGCTGAAAGCAAATTTGGCATAGAAATTTAGCACTTGCTATAGATAATCAGTTTTATGAAACGGGCCCCTGACTCGCCTCGTAGGAGACATGAAGGAAACCCACACCAGATTTTCTAGCTCAGAATGAATGTGTATTGATTTATTGAGGTTGACAGTGCAGTTATCATCAAGGAAATCCTCACGTTGAACTCTTAAATTCATGAAACACGTACAGTTCGGACTCACATCATGGCCATTATAGATGAAACCTATTTACTGGAGTCAATATCGATGGCATAATGCAACTGAGATTCACATCGATAGGAGACATTGATGAAACCCTGACCAGGGGGGTGTTTCACAAAGACTAAGATCGACTTTAAGTTGGACTTAAGTATATTAAACAGGCCGTTCATGCCACTGTTTGCTCTTACCATTTATTGGCATTTGTCTTTCAAGGGACGTACAAATCGTGGTCTCAAATCTACAGAGTTTACATTTTTTGATAGTTCAATATTGAAGGAAAAAATATTATCAAAGATTATAATTTAGAGACCAATGGGGATAGCAACCAAAGGCATGAATGGCCCGCTATACTTAAGTCCAACTTAAAGTCGATCTTAGTCTTTGTGAAACACTCCCAGAGATAGTGGACTCAGCTGATGACTGATACATATAACTCGAGCTCACATTGCAATTAACATTGAGGAATTACTCTTACCCTGGACCCTCAATCTATGCCATCATAGCGGTGAAGAAAAACCATCAATCAATTCAAACCAAAGTTATACTCACTTCTATAGAGTACTCTTAATGTATCACTGTGACAACCTCACTTCTATTACATGTATTTATCTTAACATTCTCAACAGATTTTTTTTTTCATTATCTATATACAGAGGCTATGTATAGTTTTATAATTTGTTTCAGTTAGTTTCACTGGTTTTTAAAAAACAATTTAAATATTATATAAATGGAATTTTTTCCAAAACAGAAATTTGATCAAAGGGAAATGTTGCCTTGCCAGTCCCTATTCTGTGTTTGTATTTTGTTTTAATAATTGTTTTAATAGCTTTAATGACCTGAGTTTACAATGTACTGACAGTGTTACATTTAGAGCTGGAGAAGAACTTGTGGATTCTCAAAAGGGGGAATTTTGACAAAATATCCTGTTGAAAATGTATGGAAATTTACCACTCTAATTATGTGTACATATCTACTGCGTGCATCCTTTGTAAACTTCATGCACATGTTTTGCGTCCTTCCATTTTACATGCCAGTAGAACTATATGCATAGTCAATATTTTAGGCTATACTGCACAGCATTCAGTGATGTTCCATGCCTGCAATTTATGTGGTACAGTGTATATAAAATTCGTATCTGCTGTTTACAAGAATATTAATTTAATAGTCAAGTCAACATTTGATTTTATGTTGGGCAAAAACATTTCTGAAATGCTTCTTAAAGTTATCAAACACTTAATCTACTTTTGTTTTCTTGTTTTGTATTGCTTTCCAAACTTTAAAATGATGAATGAAAAAAAAAAAAATTTGAAAGATGTGCGTACAAATAATGATATATATGCTACCCTTCCGAGTTACTTCATGTCATGCGAATAATAGTGTACCGACACAGTAATGAATGATAATGAGAAAGTATAAGCTGAGAAAAAGAGAGAGAGAGAGAAAAAAAAGGGGGGGGGGAGAAAAAGAGAGAATAGAAAGAGAAAGGAAGGTGGTGCAGAGAGGGAGGGAGAGAGAGAGAGAGAGAGGGGAAGAGAGTATAGAATTAAGAAAACTGGTACAGAGAGAGAGAGAGAGAGAGAGGGGAGCGAGCGAATGAGCGAGGGAAGGAGAATGAATAGGAGAGAGAGAGAGAGAGAGAGGGAGAAGGGGGAGCAGCTATCCAAGTTTTAGATATAAATTAGGAAGACAATTTATGTACCAGGCCTTCGAGTCCAAGAGCTTGTGCACAGAACACAATTTTCACTCTAAGCGCTTGGCGTCTGCTGGGATTAAATAATGGGGCAACTATAAGACAGCTGATAGCGGTAATCTGAACCTGTAATCTATGGACATATTTCTCTTTAAAAAAAGTCAGGGGAAGTCCCTTCAACTCCTAACATATTATTTAATCATTGAAAAAATCATGTAAAAACATTACTTATTAGATCAATACTTTTGATATCTGGAGAAAGGGGATTATCAGCGCTGAATACAAGTCCTTTTGGATAGCTGGACTGCAGTGGGCGACAGCTTAATTTTACGAAAACCCACATCCATTGCCAACAAATCTGAAACAGAGGCTGATGAATATTTACATTTCTTGATAGTCTAATTTCAGTAATTTCAGGCCACGAAAAAGAAACGCAACAAACGAATGTGCCTTTATACTATTAGCAAGTAAAGACATTATGTGATTCAATGATATAAGCACGATAGATCTCATTCTTTATATCAATTGTACATGAGATTCTTACTTTCTAGTTTCTACTTGTATTAATCAATGCCATTGCAACAGGCGAGAATCTCTAGCCGCGTCAGATCTCCGGATAAAAACAAGAAGATGTACAAACGACACCATTGTTCAGTGGCATATAAATCTGGTGTCTTTAAACATCCATTTTTTAAAATTCACTTTGTCTTTTACTGTTTACATCTTTTGTTCTTGTTTTTTTCTTCGGAAATACATCAAAAGTAATGATTAAAGGTAATACAAAGTTTTGGGAATATTTCAATTTTTGTGGATCATGAAATTTAAAATTTTCATTATCATTGTGAAGCCTAGTGTTAGAACACTCAACTCTAACAAAATTGGGCTCTAAAACACTTTTGATTTGGAGAAAAAAATTTAAAATAAAAAATTTACCGGTGCTCCCGGTAAATTTGGTATAGCTCCCTCTCAGTTCGAAAATTTACATGTCATCTGAAGAGCATAACACATATATAACACTATTGTCAAAGTGTAATAATTAACATGTTTTGACACCAAATCATATTACCAGACTAATCAAATATATATAATCATGAAGATAAATTTTTTAAAGTCAAGTTGCCTTAGTGTATGATTTTTATTCTGTCTCGTTAATTAAAAAGAAAAATACTTGTCTGTACACTGTAATCGTAATATATAATTTTATAATCGATCAGGCCGCCATCTTTACTGCAATTACTGTACTTAATTCAGTACGTAAATCTATGCATTTCATGCTCGGTCCTGCCGGAATATTCAGTGTTGTTCTCTTTAACTTATTTTTCCATTTCCATCTCTTAATCGTTTCTGTGTTTTCAAATTGAAATGCATTTGTTATGACTCGGCTATGCTGTTTCGCCAGCTCTGTGAACGAACGGGCCGTGTCTGGAGTGATTGTGCATTGACACGCTGGCATTGATCCCAGGCCCAGTGCAGTGCAGTGTAGTATATATAGTAGGTGCGTTGGCTTGGCCCGAAGACGCATCCCAGGCTTGCATTTTCTGAGCACATGTATTTCGGGGATGATCTCAAAATACCCCGCAAAGTCGTTGTACAGGGACAGTTTTGGGTAATCATTTATAGACAGAACGTAACATTATTTATTTTTTTATTTCTTTATTTAAAAAAGAAGAAGATACGTTTAATCATACAAACAAAGATTTAATAATCAATAATTAGGTCGACTTGACGTTTTCCCCAACAGTCAACCATGTACTGCACATTTTGAGATCATCCCTTATTGAGGAATGTTGTTCTGCCACTCGGACCTCGGGTAGAGGTCAGAGAGGTCAGTGATTCGTGAATTGCTACACGTGTTTTGGACTAATATCTCCCTTTCCGTATATAATGTATACTATACGGCTATAGAAAGAGAGTCTCTCTTTCTATAGCCGTGGACCTATGTTACTCTCATCTCCCCCTCCTCTCTCTCTCTCTTTCTCTCTTCGATATCCCTTCTCTCCTCTCTCTTCTCTCCTCTCTCTCTCTCTCTCTCTTCTCTATCCCTTCTCTCTCTCTCTCTTCTCTATCCCTTCTCTCTCCCTCTCCCTCTCTCTTTATTTCTCTACCCCATACCATTCTACTCTTTCTCTATTTATTTCTCTTTCGATGTATATTTCTGTCTCTCTCTCTCTCTCTCTCTCATCGCTTCTCTCTTTAATTCATCACTCATCCCCTTCCTCTTTCTTTCTCTCACTATTTCTCTCTCTCTATCTCTTCTTTCTGTACCCCTTTCACCTTTTCCCTCTCGAATTCGATCTCCACATGCTTGCACTCTCTCTCTCTCTCTCTCTTTCCCCTCTCTCTCTCTCTTTCCCTCTCTCTCTCGACCTATCTCTCTCAATTATTACTCATTCATCTTTCTTTATCTCCAACTTTCTTTCTCTCTCTTTCTGGAATTGAGATTGGGCCTAAGCCCTAAGTGAATTGGATGCACACAAATACAAAATAAAAACAACAACTGCATATTATTGTGAAGCTCGAAATAATCTAACTTTCAAATTTGATAGGCCTATTATTATGCGGCCTGGTGAGTAGAACAATTCACACTATTTTTTAAATGCCATTATGGTATGCCCACTAAACGCATATTGAAAAGCATTTGTTTTTGCTGTCCAGACTGATAATCTTCAAGTTGACATTGGACCTTCTTACCCATTTCTCAAACTGAGAGAATGGCACTGTCCACTGTCAAGTGAAAAGATAAAGTAATGTAGATGTATTCAGGGGCGGATCCAGCCGGCGGCAAGGGAGGGGGCCTAAAGGCGCCCACTTCGTGCGAAAAATTTGAAAATCGTGCCGGTCGATTTTTGCTCAGTGGGGGGTTGTGAGCACAATTTTTTTGGCACCCGAAAAAGGTTTTCCATCCGGGAAGAGTTATTTTTTCCACCGCCACCACCCCTTGGGCGCCAGGGGAGTGAGCACAATTTTTTTTTTTTTTTTTGGGGCATCCTAAAAAAATTTCCTACGGGAAGGGTGATTTTTCCACCGCCACCCCCACCCCTTGGGCGCCAGGGGGCCCATCTTCTTTTTTCTTCAAAAGGGTGTTTTTACCTGTTTTTTTTGCTAGGAGGGCCCGGGGCCCGGGCCCTGATCCGCCACTGGATGTATTGACATACATTCTTGTTCTTCTTCGCAATATAACGCTGAAATACATCGGAGACAATTTGATAAATCGGAATCCATCATGAATATTCTGATGATTATCCCTTTTTTGGTTGTGGTTCATGTAAATGAGGATGATAATGTATGGCAAGGATAATAATCACCAAAACGATAGAAGATGTCATTCGCGTGAAAGGGCCGTATTTTTTATTGGGGGCATGTAGATGAGGATGATATCACAAGGATAATAATAATCACAAAAACGATAGAAGTTCTCATTCGCGTGATAGGACCGTATTTTGGGGTTTGAGACGTTTCGTTAAATTATTAGAGAAAGAAGACGATTCGTTGTACCGTTCTCGACTCTTAATCCTTGTCTGAATTGAGTTTCTCTCGCGCGAAGCGCGGAAGCTTTGACGTTTCATTAAATTATTAGAGAAAGAAGACGATTCGTTGTACCGTTCTCGATTCACTTCCCTGGAAGCTTTGACGTTTCATTAAATTAGAGAAAGAAGACGATTCGTTGTACCGTTCTCGACTCTTAATCCTTGTCTGAATTAAATTTCCTCCCGCGCGAAGCGCAGAAGCTTTGACGTTTCATTAAATTATTAGAGAAAGGAACGATCTTTCGTTGTACCGTTCTCGACTCTTAATCCTTGTCTGAATTCAGTCCCCCCCCCTTCCGCGCGACGTTTCATTAAATTATTAGAGAAAGAAGACGATTCGTTGTACTGTTCTCGACTCTTAATCCTTGTCTGAATTCAGTTTCCCTCTCGCGCGAAGCGCGGAAGCTTTGACGTTTCATTAAATTATTAGAGAAAGAAGACGATTCGTTGTACCGTTCTCGATTCACTTTCCCCCGGACAGAGGCGGCGGAGCGACTTCCAAAGTGGGGGGGGGCACCAACAAAAAAAGGGCACTTTCTGGAAAAAGGGCACCTTCAAAGGGAAATCTCAAAGCGAAAAGATACAAGTTTTTAAACATTGGTATATACCCCTATATTGTGATTACATTATCAGGGGTGATTTTAATATTTGTTTCTCTTTATACATCATATAAGATATTGGTTAAGCATCATACTTTGCAGTTGGATGCTATGGTCTGAAAATTCACTTGCGAGCGAGCAAAGCGAGCGAGGAAAATTTTAAAGATTTGTGAGGTCGCAGCGCGAAAAATTACCGGTACATCTTATAAAGGGAACTTTGGGGGAAATTGCTCTTAGTCGCTGGAAATTAGGGGCACGTTTAATAATGAGAGGAAAAGGGGACACTTACCAAAAGGGATAAAAGGGATTAGAAAAGAAAAGCAGCACGTGTCAAAGTACAAAGGCTAATTACCAGAGGTGAAAATGGAGCACTTCTTACACCTAAACAAAGAGGCACTTATGAGAATGGAAAATGGGCATTTGTCGACGGAAAAGAGGCACCCATCAGATTTTGATAGGGGCTTTTATAAGAAGTGAAAAGGGGCATTTATGAAAAGGGATAGGTTCCTTATTAGAAAGAAAAGGGGCACGTATCATTGTTAAACTGGTAATTATCAGAGGTGAAAAGGAGCACTTATCGCATCTGAAAAGGGGCACTGACCATATATGAAAAGAGGCACTTATGAGAATGAAAATGGGCGCTAATAATAAAGGGAAATGTGCATTTGTTGAAAAAGGGGCACCGATCAGATTTTAATAGGTGCATTTATCGGAGGTGAAAGGGGGGCTTTTATTAGAAGAGGGAAGTGGCTCTTATTAAAAAGAAAAAGAGGCACATGCTAAAATAAACGAGGCACTTATCAGAGATGAAAAGAGGTAATCATGAGAAGGGAAGGGGCACTTATAAGAAGGAAAAAGAGCTTTTATTAGGAAGGAAAAGGGGACGTGTCAAAATAAAAGTGGCATTTATTAGAGATGAAAAGAGCACTTATCAGGAGGGAAGGTGCACTTGTCAAAGTAAAACGAGTATCTCTCAGAATTGAATAGGGTCATTTACAAGAGATGAAAAAGGGCACTTATTATGAGAATGAAAAGGAACTATTTTCATAGGTAAAAGGGGGCATTTATGAGAAGGGGCTCTTTTTTAATGGGGCACTTATCATAAGGAAAAGAGGCACTTATTAGAAAGGAAAGGGGCACATGTGAAAAGATAAGATGCGTTTATCCGAGTTAAAAAGGGGTAGTTATTAAAAGAGGAAGGGGCACTTCTTACAAAGGAAAGGGGCACCTGTCAAAGCAAAAGGGGCACCTCTCAGATTTGAATAGGACAGTTATCAGAGGTGAAGAGGGCGCTTATCAAAAGTGAAAAGGGCGCTTCTCGTACCTGAAAAGGGGCACTTACTAGAGATTAAAAAGGGCACTTATGAGAATATTGCAAAGGAAAATGGGAACTTGTTGAAGGAAAAGGGGTAAGTGTCAACATAAAAGGGGCACTTATCAGAGGTGGAAAGGGGAAGGGGCACTTTTAAAAATTAATAGGGGCACTTGTCAAAGTAAAGGGGCACTTTTCCTATGTAAAAGGGGCACTTTACAAAGTTAAAGGGACATTTCTCCTATGTAAAAGGGGCACTTTTGGGGTTCTTGAAAAAGTGGGAGGGCACTGTGCCCCCCCCCCCGGGAGCGCCGCCTCTGCCCCCGGAAGCTTTGACGTTTCATTAAATTATTAGAGAAAGAAGACGATCCGTTGTACCGTTCTCGACTCTTAATCCTTGTCTGAATTAAATTTTTTGACTTTTTATTAAATTATTAGAGAAAGAAGACGATTCGTTGTACCGTTCTCGATTCAGTTCCCCCGCGCGAAGGAAGCTTTGACGTTTCATTAAATTATTAGAGAGAGGAACGATTCGTTGTACCGTTCTCGACTCTAAATCCTGGTCTGAATTCAGTTTCACCCAAGCTTTGACGTTTCATTAAATTATTAGAGAAAGAAGACGATCCGTTGTACCGTTCTCGACTCTTAATCCTTGTCTGAATTAAATTTTCCCCTCCCGCGCGAAGCGGGAAAGCTTTGACGTTTCATTAAATTATTAGAGAAAGAAGACGATTCGTTGTACCGTTCTCGATTCAGTTCCCCCGCGCGAAGCGCGGAAGCTTTGACGTTTCATTAAATTATTAGAGAGGAACAATTCGTTGTACCGTTCTCGACTCTTAATCCTGGTCTGAATTCAGTTTCACCCAAGCTTTGACGTTTCATTAAATTATTAGAGAAAGGAGACGATTCGTTGTACCGTTCTCGACTCCTTTTCCCTTTTTCTTCCTACGTCCTCTTTTTTCTCTCTCTCTCTCTCTCTCTCTTTTTGGCCTTTTTGGGGGGGTGGCGACTGCCCCCACCGTCCCCTGGCTACGCGCCTGAAGCTCAGGGGTCTTACGCATTCAATTACGGTCAGATGAGCATATTTTGATACCTTATTAGTTTGTGACACCTGCAGGTTACTAATTGGCTTGGGGTACAGGGGGCGGAACCCCCAGAAGCTCAGGGGTTTGAGGGAATAAATTACGCGGTCAGATGAGCATTCAGGGGCCGGCCGTAGCGCCCTTGATGGGATCCAGGGGCCGAGCCGCCGGAAGCTCAGGGGTTTTAGGCATTTAATTACGGTCAGATGAGCATACTGTGATAACTTATTTGTGACACATGCAGGTTACTAACAGGCGTGGGGTCCAGGGGGCGGAGCCCCCACAAGCTCAGGGGCTTTAGGCAAGAAATCACGGTTAGATGAGCATCCAGGGGCTGGCCTTAGGGCCCCTGATGGGGTCCAGGGGCAGAGCCCCCGGAATCTCAAGGTTTTTAGGCATTTAATTACGGTCAGATGAGCATATTGTGATAACTTATTTGTGACACAGGCAGTTTACTAATAGGCGTGGAGTCCAGGGGGCGGAGCCCCCATAAGCTCAGGGGCTCTAGGCAAGAAATTATGGTTAGATGGCTGGCCTTAGGGCCCCTGATGGGGTCCAGGGGCAGAGCCCCCGGAATCTCAAGGGTTTTAGGCATTTAATTACAGTCAGATGAGCATATTGTGATACCTTATTTGTGACACAGGCAGTTTACTAATAGTGGGTCCAGGGGGCGAAGCACCAAGAAGCTCAGGGGTTTCAGGCAATAAATTACGGTCAGATGAGCATGCATATTTTGATATCTCATTTGTGACACTGGCAGGTCGCTATTCTTTCTTTCTTTCTATTACTCTTTTTCAAAAGGTGAGGGGGTTCGAGCCCCCCGAGCACCGCCGTTCCGCAGGTCCTGACATGAATGCTTCTAAATAAGCATATTTTTTTGCCCGTCTGTAAATTTGGGAATGAGTCATTTTCCAACAAACGCATACAAAAGTATAAATTGTTAAAAAAGTGCGAAAAATCCAGGAAAATCATGTCATTTCAGCAACATTTGTAAATTACTGGTATCGAATTAGAAATAAACCACGTTTGAATTGTATTTCGGTGGTCAAATCCCGGAAAAAACATGTCATTTCAGCAACATTTGTAAATCACTGGTATCGAATTAGAAATAAACCATGTTTGAATTTTATTTGGATGATATAATGACAAGGATAATAACCACAAAACGATATACGTTCTCATTACCGTGAAATTAAGAATCATATTTGTTTTTTTGACTGTTATGTAGATGTTGATGATATGACAAGGATAATGATATAATCACAAAAACGATAGAAATTCTCATTTTCGTGAAGTGACCATATATTTTTGTGGGTTTGGGTTATGCATGTAGATGAGGATGATATATATGACAATGATAATAAGGGCCTATAATATTTCGGAGAGAGATCGAGAGAGAGACGCGGTGAAATATAATTGGTTATAATCCAAACGGTACAGGAAAAAAACAAACGACGCTAGTTCAGAATCATATCCAAATTTCGACCCGTAACTCCGGGGTGGAGATACCCTAAGTATTACGGTAGATAACTTCACGCAGGCGCTCGACCGCACGCAACCCACCATGTATTGTGCAGCGGTTTGCCGTGAAACCTGTGAGAAAGTGTATACTAAAGTGTTCATTTTTCAGAAAAATACTCCTCAAAAGATAAGAAAATTGACAAAAACAGGTAAGAAACATAACGGCTTTTAAATCATGACCATTATTTGAACAATCGATGAAGATTTAGTTGATTTTTGGTATGTTTTAGTAGGGTATCTTCACGCCGGAGTTAGGGGTCGAAGTCTAGATATGATTCTGAACTAGCGCCAAACAAACTACCGTGTTTTAGGAAAGAGAGAGGGAGAGGGAGAGAAATAGAGAGAGACAGAGAGAGACAGAGAGAGAGACAGAGAGAGACAGAGAGAGAGAAAGAGAGGAGACTATCTAGATAGACATATTTCTTGTATTTCTTACATGTAGGCCTATATCTGAACGATTTTGTGGTCATTCATTTTCATATTGCTTTCTTTCCGATATTCTTTCCTGAATACATTTCAGACATAAGAATTGAACAAATAATAAGAGTTCATGTATCCCGTAGGCCTACTGGAAACTTGTCTATTATACATGTATATAGATCCAAGAGCTGTATCAGTCGAAGCTGAGACTAGATTGAGACGGTTGCCGAAGAGGGTTTTACCATGGACCTACTAATCACGTAGGTCTATGCATTGTGCATATTGAACGGCAACGGAGATGTGTATCTGATTCATACACTACACAGACACACACTGTACCATGGATATAAGCCATGCGAATACAGTCCCTTCCCGCTCAGCGAGGTCACCGCGGTGTCGAGGCTTGCGCCGAGACGTAACACAGTTTCAACATCGATTATACCAAGGACCATGTACGACAGTAGATGGCGCTAGTAAACAACACCAGGGGCTGTTTTATATACAGGCAGCTTGGAACTAATAATTGATTTATTAATTACTGTTTAATTTACTAAAAAAAAAATATCTGTATTTCAGCAGTGGAGATTGGTTAAAAATATTCCTATAACATCTTTTTATAAGATCAAACAGTTTCAGAGGAATTCAATATTTTTACCAACACTTTGTAATACCTTTAAAGGAGAAAGTCTGAAATGAGTCTGAGGAATGACATTTCATCTCAATATAAATATCTATATGGGCAGCCGGATATCTGACGCGACCTATGACACCGTTCCACTCTAATAGCAAATATAATGAAGCACCACATTCACCTTTCAAAGTCTACCTGTCCTAGTTAGGATATTTACCCTCTTATAGTAAAACAATAAAGCCATGTAATAGTCAAGTCATGATAACAAATTGATAACGAAATTATGAACGTCTGATCGGGAGTCAACGTTAATGACGTACTATTTTGCAAATGATTTCAATTGTTGAAAGATCAAAGCTTAAACAGAATTTTGAAGAGACAGTGGTTTCCTTATCTCACAAATACATTCACCAACAACCCAGACTTTTGAAGAAAAAGAAAACAACACGTAAATTATAATCAACTTATGCTTTGTTCGAACGATGGAAGTGAAGTGTATCAAATACACAATATATACTCCTGCTCTCGATCGCTCTTAAGATCTAAATACAAGATATGTACACACACCACACACACACGCACACACACTCACGCACTTATATGTGCTACTTATCGATTAAAAGGCATTGAAACAACTATGCAATGGGGATATTATCTACCTTCCACGTAAAATTATGAAAAGTGAACAGATCATCTCAATAATACTTCGTTATCAAATGTTCTGGTAGATAAATGTCAAATTTTGTGTGATTCGATCTTTAAATTCTCTTTTCCCTTTTCACTCTTTATCGAGGTAAGGGGTGCGGAGAAACCAAGATTTGATTCTAAATCATGGGGAAATGTGAAGAGACAATCCGTGAGGACACTAACCATGAATGTTTCATGATTGCGGAAAGACCATTCATATCATGGCGGAGAAATCTTATCACAGCGATCTCAATTCTCCGAGTGCTCAAATCAGCCATAAAACCGCTCATACCTAAGTCACATCGAAGATACGCGCAATTAGACCTCAGCCACACAGCCTAACCAACTCCAAACCAGAAAAATGATTGGCCATTGAAGGCAGTGTAATGTTAAGTTTGGTTTGTGGGTTTGGTCACCTTAAGCTTCACTACGCAGGCGGGATACACATTTACATAACCATTTAAACATTGTTAATCCAGGCTGTTGCACTGATATTTAAAGACACACTTTCTTGTTTAATGAGCATTAAAGGCATCGTTTAGTAACAATGTTAAATCTGAGATGCCCATCCCTACGTGTTATCAGTGTATGTGATATGGTGTAATATTGAAGCCCTAACAAATTTGCGCTTCAAAATGATCACGAAGTGCCTCAAAAAAGTAAAAATCTTCGAATGACCGGTTTTACCATACTCATTTTCCCCAAGAGACTGTAGTGTTATAAAAACCGTTAGGAAAACGAAAAATGAAATTTCGATTTCCAATCATAAATATCTTGATGATCAGATGGGCGATCGGCTTGGTCATTGGTTTCCTGACTGACCTAAAGATTTATAAATATGATTGCAGCATGAGCTAAATCCAGGATTGTGTTTCAGAATTTGAGGCAATGTTACCGAGTCACTTTAAAGATAAAGTTGAAGTTCTGGTCATGCGATTGCATTGTGAAAGAAACGGTGTGGAATCGATCAGAATGGTTAATCATCTTAGCATATAATTGTTGGTGTGTACTGCAAGCTTCTGGAATCATCAAAATGATAAGAAATTTGGCCCAGTCCTGGTAAAGTAACAAGCACTTTACACAGAAAGATGTACATAGGACTACACAAACATGTGGCATAAAAATCCGTCCCGATTTTTATGCTGTTACATTCCATATTTAGAATATGAAGGCATTTGAAGAGCCTTGCTTTTCAGGGAACATTTTGTATCTGATGTTCTTCCACACTTGCATAATAACAATGAAAACGCTCACAAATTATTTGTTCACCTATTCCCAAAACTCAACCTTCTCGTTAAGCGTCATAATCTGACGTAAAACTGCGTCAGCGATTGGCGCAGTCTTTGACGTGACGTGTGAGACTGACAGCGTACTGAAAGAGAATTCAGAATGAACAGTGTAAACAGTGCGTTGACTAATTAGTAGCGCATGCACCTGTCATCAGCTTCATAAATTTGATTAGCGCAGGTAATAACGCAAACGAAATGATGAATCGTGAGCGACGGGCATTTGTTTGTGTGTGAATACAGTTTGTGTCAGTTTGCCCATTAGCCAGTAAGGGTTATGTAAAACAAATCGCCAAATTCACTGAATAAGAAATACGGTAGGATAATGTTCATGAAACCTATTCCATCATTATTCATGTAGGCAGCAACGATACACTCTGATCTGTCTCCTCGATGTATAGGTGGATGTATTATTTTCAAAAGCTAAAACAAAACAACAAAACAACATCAAAAGTTATAGGCTACTTGCATCATTCTCAAAGCAGTTATTTTGAAATGCACAGAGTGGGCCCCATTTCATGTTTATAAACTAGGGGTATCTATCCCTATCTCTGATTCTATTTGTTCAGCTTATAATGTCTCCGATAGACAAGATTCGTCTACTGATTAGCATTCGATCAATAAATGTTCATCCTCCTTGCGGATTTATTCTTTATTTCAGAGAATGATCACTTTTCTGGATGAATTATGGATCGTATGATGTTACGGCAACGGATGAGTTTGATGGTCATAGCCGAAGGCGTAAAGGGGAAGAAGTAATTAAACAGTGTTCATTGGAAAGGTTGATTGCTAGGATGTTTTTAAAAGATCATTTGAGTATGGTGAACGAAAGTTTGTTACTTGTCATCCCCTCCCTCCTCTCCGGCGGCTCCCCCCCCTCTCTCTCTCTCTCTCTCTCTCTCTCATTATTTTGTATAAATCCACACTAATCTTCTCTTTCTACTCCAACCCTCTTCCATCTGTCCATCCCATCTCTCTTCCTCTCGCTTTCCCGCTTCTCTATTTATTCTTCACATTCTCGTTCTCTATCAGTCTATCAGTCAGAATAGTGGAGAGGAGAGAGAGGGAGAGAGAGAGAGAGAGAAGGAGGGAGAGAGACAGAGACAGAGACAGAGACAGACAAAGACAAAGAGAGATAAAAGGAGGGGTGGCAAAGAAGGAGGGGACAGATGGCGTTATGTCGGGAACAAGGTGTTTAACAGACTTAGCTCCACGTGACGTCAAGTGATTGACATGTTAACATCTACCTAAGATCGCTTGGCCTCACCAATGTGCTTTACATATCATAAATCATATAGGACGAACACGCGGGACGTCTCAGGGAAACAATCTTAAAGGGATAGCTGAGTTCTTGTTTAAGACCGCAAATGCATTCAAAGTGTATGGTTATTGCTCTTATTCTTATTTATGACATTTATAGTGCCCTTTTAGAACCTTAAACTGCTATGAAGGTAATTTTAGACCCAAAAATATGTGAATTTAGATTGAATACATACATACCAATTCACCTCCACTTGAACAAAAAATACGGTGGCCGTAAATTAATTAATTAATTAATAATAACAATAGACGGGCCGAAAAAGGCAACAAAAAGCCAATATTGGCATTGGCTGGAATAAAACGTATAAGCCGCTATCTCGTTTTTCAACGCCTGCCTTCAAAATTACCGAATATTTGTGGGGCACCACAAAATTAATATTACACTGCAAAAACCAGAGTGTTAAATTTAACACCAAGGGTGTTAAATTTAACACTTTCTTGGTATCTATATCGTGCAACTCCTCTGGTGTTACTTAACACCATTTTTGGTGTTAATATTTGACAACTCCTACTGGTGTAGATTAACACCAATATCTGGAATCATAACAAATTCAATTCCACTTTTGGTGTTTATATTCTTGTTGATCCATTAGAGATTTTTCTATGTATGTCTAATGGTCCCACATTCCATATTCCCTATTATCGACCATTATCGACCAGGGTAGAGGAACCAGTGGTAAACTGATAATTCATAATCGATGTTGGCAACTGTCCACCAATAGGTATATTCTAATCTCCATTGCATTAACTCCATCACATAGATCATTTGAAGTAAATTCAAGATTAACATGTATGTGGTGTGTGTGTGTGATTGGGTTTTACAGACGTGTATCAATCAGATATGATTATTTACGTCTGGGGACCGACCTTTAACGTCACCATCCGAAAGACGTGACTCAGTTTCGAACCTGCGTCCTCGGCTGAATCAGTTTGTAACTTCCACTGTTAGCTGGATTACAGGCGCACGCCACAACGCCTAGTATGTGGTGTGTGTGTGTATTGGGTTTTTTTACAGACGTGTATCAATCAGATATGATTATTTACGTCTGGGGACCGACCTTTAACGTCACCATCCGAAAGACGTGATTCAGTTTCGAACCTGCGTCCTCGGCTGAATCAGTTTGTAACTTCCACTGTTAGCTGGATTACAGGCGCACGCCACAACGCCTAGTTGGTACAGGCTGGTACACATATATATATAATAAACATGCATGTTGTTTCTTGGTTAGTAATCATATAATCAATATATCTATTGCTAAAACGTTAATATTATCGTAACAAGATCGGACATATAATCTATTGGTCAATAATTGCCAAAGGAAAATACAAATCACAAAATTGATGTGCATTGTCATAATTTGCTTAACAAATCATGATAAATGTATTTTTCTGTGAACACGTGTAAAGTAATCATTAAGCGCGCGTACACTTTGTGAAAACTTATTCGACCAATCAACCGCCTTAAACGAAATCACGTGATGATACTTTCAACACCAAGCATAAAACAACACCATGTTACTTAACACCCAGTAATTATTAATGCATGCTTAAATCTGACCGGTGTTAAAAATAACACCAATGGTGTCAAAAAAATTAAATACCATACTGGTGTTAGAAATTTAACACCCTGGTTTTTGCAGTGTAGAAATGGTTATATTTATGTATATTTCAGCTGTCTCTGAACCGATTTTGATTAAACAAAGATGATTTTGTCATTTAAATTGTATATTCTTTCAAATTTGACACTCAGTTTTTTATTATCTAAAAAAATATATATTTTGTGTAGTGCCCTCTGCAACAAAACTCAACTGTCCCTTTAATTGTATAGAACGCGGCATACCAGCGAACGAGTGAATTGCTAGGGAAGTAGTGATCTATTATGCCCTCATCCTAAGCATAAATGATTTTATCTAGCCTAGCTATTCGCATACACAGTATGTTACTTAAAAAACAAACAAACTAAAAATCACAAAATCCAAGAATTTTATTGACCAACATTATGACGTAAAGAGGATAAATAATTTACAGCTAAATGAGGAGAGAGACAGAAAGGGATAAAATTATGAGAGGATGTGATAAGGTAAGGAAGGCGGAAGAGAGAAAGGGATAGAGAGAGAGATGGGTTAAGGTTCCATGTTGTCCTTTCTTCTAATCTTTAATCTTTCACACCTCTCTCTTTTTACCCCTGACTGAATTTAATAGACTCCTGTACCATTCCTATAGTCTCTCTCTCTCTCTCTCTCTCACTCTCTGTCACTCACTCCCCTTCTCCATCCCTCCGTCTATCCCTCCGTCCTTTCCTCGCTCCCTCGCTCCCTGGCTCCCTCGCTCCCGCCCTTCATCTCTCCTTCTCGGAGGAACGCCCGGTTGGTTAACTCGCGGTGGGGACAGATATAGTTCAGTTGTTGCGTGACAAGCCAACAGCCTTCCATTCGAATAGCTCAATAAGAAGATGTAGAAGTTCCATGACAGGAAAGAGGGAAAGTTTCAGATTGCGTGTTGCGGCGACAAATTGTAGTTTTCCTTTTTCAATGTTTAAGGATATCCACATCCGACGTGCCGTAAGACCACCCAAATATGTTTAAACGTTTTCCTTTTAATTTCTTATAGTTTAAAGCTATATTTAAAGCCCCGCTGTACTACTTGTAGCTACTTGCTCCCTCTATGTAGACAACAATGCCTAAGCGGTGCCCGTTGGTCCCCCATGATCCTCTTTATCTTATGTTAATTGAGAGCTGAGTTGATGAGATTACCACCTGTCAGTGACCACGCTAATCCCTCTAATCCCTCCTGGCCAAACTAGTGCAGAGGGGCTTTAAAAACATTCTGATATTTGTTAAGAATCTAATTTGCACATAACCTATACAATCATGTTCACTTTCATTTTAAATATATTAGGTACTGCATTTCAAGGTACAAGTGAACTTGCGATGCTACATTCAGGCTCTATACCTCCAATTTGCGCGCTCTTCTCTTCTCTATATATCTATCCCTCTGATACTCCTCTAGCTGTCATTTCCACTGTCTTTATCCTCTACCCTACTCATTGATTGTATTCCCACCTTTTTCTTTCTCCCTCTCTTTTTGGCTCTCTGTGTGTCTTTCTCTCCCTCATCCCCACTAGCACTGTCTTTTTCTCCATGTCTCCACCTCCTCCGTTTTTACCCCCCCCCTCTCCATCTGTCTGGGTTTCCCTCTACCTCATCTCCCCCTTTTTCCTCTCTCCCTCCCTCCCTCCCCCTCTCTCTCTCTCTCTCTTTCTGTCTCCCTCTCTCTCTCTCTCTCTCTCCGTATCTCTCTCTCTCTCTCTTTTTATTCATCACTCCCTCCCCCTCTCTCTCTCCCTCTCTGCCCCCTCTCTCTCCACAACTCTCGGCCACCCCTCATCATTCTCGATATATTTATATATTTCCTGATCACCTGTTTCTTTTTGAACCGTTATCAAACATTTTCCTCTTCCGAATCTTGACTTTTCCTCTACGTTTTGTAGAAAACAGCTGCAGATTTCACCGATCCTTGGCTGTCGGTAGCTGTTACGCTACCTACGCCGTAATGGACGGGTATGCCGATACCATCGGATGCTTTAGGCGTCGTCTAAGATTGTTCGCCTGCCTGGCTGAAAGTCCGCCTTAAAGCTGAATTGATTTGTATTCGTTTGCATTTTAAATGTTAAAAATCATGGCGGGTACTTCAAGAGCTGCGCAGTGATTCCGATTTTGTGTTTGTTTCTCATTTGGAGAATGACTAAATGCTCCTCTTACTCCTCCTACACCCCTATCCTCCTCATCAACAACGCCATCATCATTTGTTATCATCAACATCATTGTCGTCATCGTCTTCAATATCATCTTCATTTAAATCCAAATTTTCATTATTATCATCATCAATATCATCATTATCATCAACATCATAATGTCAATTAGAGTGTATTATTGTTATTGTTGTCATCATAATCATCATCGTCGTCGTCGTTGTCACGATCATTCTCGTCGTCTTTATAATCATCTTCTTCGCAACCATCTTTCATATCACACTCAGCCTTCTCATCAACTTGCAAATATTTCTTTCAATCGAAGTGATCATTTCTATCCCACTTGTCGCACTCTCTTCTTCTGTCTTTTATTCATCCCTATTTTGACCAACCCACCTGTTTCAATAAATCCCTCGAAGATTGTTGAAGATTATTAAACCTAGCCCGGGGAATCACTATTGGTCAAGTAGAGGGCGGAAGATCATTTTTCATGCCCTTGAACAGTTCGAGACTCCGTACCTTAAAGCTTGTAGCTTGCCTCCTCTAAGCCGAGATTTGTAGAGTCAGACATTTTTACGCCTCAGTTTGCCGTTGGGACCTACTTTGGGGTTCTTTTCGTTTCAGCCCTTTCCCGCCCTCGAATTCGAAGGACCAGTTAGCTAAGGTATTTGTACTGAGAGAGGCGGGAAGATTCGCCGGCAATTCGCTCGAAGATCAACATATCGCAGCCAAAGGCTAAATTGCATGCATGATTTACAAATATTTGATTAAAAACATCATATTTGCAATTCGTTATTTTAACAATAATTCAAGATCATAAAAATGTAATTTTACTGCATAAAAAAACATTAGAAACATGTGGATATGAAAACGAATTAATGAATACCAGTTTAAAGACGATTTGAGACAATATGTGTGTGATAACTTAAAGACATAAGAGTGAAATTCTGATTTATCATAAGACTTAGTTTGTTTCGTTATTTTTCTTGTCGGTCAATTTAAGTTACTTTGATCTTGTTTATGTGAGGAAATTATTCCTCCTGTTTGATACCATACTCACGCAATACTATTGATTTTCTTGTAACTCCCTATTCGATGAAAATTTGGATGTTGTTTTAGTTATGAGTTGAAATGAAATACTGATTATATTCACTGGACCAAAATGTCGATAATCACATATTAATCAGGCCTTAGATTCTTACTTTAGTGTATGGGGGAACATAAATACGATAACTGTAAAACAAACTAAATATAATTCCAACAAGATAGCAACTATTTTCGGAAAATCAACCTAAGGCAAACATAACGATGAGGTATTACGTAATCAGAACATGATTTCTATCGGGCTTAAAATAGACTACTGAAATTGCCCTTGACTTGATCTGTTGACTTTTCGAAAATAATTGCGATCGTTTTTTCCGAAGATTCTATGTCGGCACATTGAAGTGCAGAACGTAGAGCGAATAACTGTCATAATGTATGTGTCGGTGAGGATAAGCTCAAGGGGGTACGTTCTCATACATCAGTGTATTCAATAGGTCAACACACTCGTAAACAGTGTAAAATGGTGGGTCCAGGCATTGGGAGGGGAGGGCACTGGTATCATAAGGGAGGGGGGTAACAAGAGTGGAACAGTAAACTATTAAAATGCTCCTTTTTTATCTGTCTTCCTCCCTCTTTTTGTTGCAATATTTGTGTGTGCTTGTTTCATTTCTCTCTCTCTCTCTCTCTCTCTATCTATCTTTCTTACCATGCCCCCTCTTTCTGTGTCGCTGTATGCCCCTCCCCTCGCCCTCCTTACCCCCTCTTTCTCTTTCATCCCGTTCCCTTCTCTTTAGTACAGGAATAAAACAGTAAATAGCGTCTGTGGAAAGGATTGCATCATCATATTTTACCAGTTCATGCTACCGATTTTCCTTCTCCTATTCTTATTCTCCGTTTGCTTCTCTCTATTTTGACTACTGATCACCATTTTGGGGCACGTGCCCCGTGCTCCTACGTAGCTAGGCCACTGTTCAGAACCATTGCCAATGGGGGAGAAGAAGTCTGGTACTACTATCTGACCAATGTGTGAAAATGCTAAGCTTTGCGAGAGCTCCGATTCACCATATGGGTGTGAGTTATGGTAAATCTCGTATACCCTCAAGGTTTTTAAGGTCTGTCTTCTATTTCAAAATTTGTTTTGCCTATATACTGTAAGTCAGCTTATGGATACTCTATGCCCATGGGCAGGTAAAGGTCATTCGTATTAGACTTTTAAAAACCTTTGGTAAAACACATCGGTACGAATACTGGATAAAGCACAATCGAAAAGACTTCCATCAAAAAGACTGTCCATCATCTTCTGAACAATTCAATGACGCATTACGTAATCCGAACATGATTTCTATGTTGTATAAAAACATGGTAATAAAAGTGCCCTTAAATTGATTTTTCTTTGCAATCGTGTTATAGGTGTTCATGAAAGTTGTATAATCATTATTCCTTTATGCACATGATACACATGGGGCAGACATCATTCTTTCGACATGTTGACATGGGCAAACAAAGGTAATCATCAAGCTCTTCCATTGGGCCTATACTTTAGCATTGTATATTTCAAAATGCATGAAGTGCGAATTCCCAATGTTTAACAAATCTGTGAATGTTTGTGATCATTTGAATATGTGCTATCTACGAACCGGTCTATTGGTATTAAAAAAAAGGACCGAAAGTGAATAAACTTTATTCACTGAAGAAGGAAAAAGGGAGAAAAAGGAAATAAGGGGCACTTTCTGCCTTCACCGGCCCGCATGCCTCAATATCGCCGTTCATCCAAGACTTTACAATGCGATGGGACGTTTTCTGTCTCCCATTCCTCCTTCAGCACAAAGACTACGCATATGTTTGGAGCCAGAAGGGCGTTGACTTGTATCACTTAACACATAGTTAATGCCCTTCTGGCTCTGAACAAACGTATCAGCGGAATTCAAATCCGGGGAAGGAAGAGAGAAAAAAAGAGTTTGTTGACTGTTTTCCTGAATGGGATAATTCAGATAAGTCTAATAATCCTGGGGGAAATAGATGAATATGGATGCAGAAGAGGACACCATTCTTTTATCCTCTCAGTCACTGGCACTTTGTTCTGTATCTGGTTTCCATCTGTGTATACCCCGGGGCTCGCATAGCCTTGGCATTGCATCAACTTTCTTTGCAGGGCCCCTTTCTTAAAAAGGATGGCAAGGCATTTTAGTTGGAAGGAGGGGTGCTACTCCTCAAAAGTTGATGGGTGTGACTTCTTGATAATTCATCATGAATTTAAGATGCCTTTATTAATTCAGGAGACAGACCATACAATTGGAGAGAAAGATGTGGATTGTTTTTTCCGTGAAGTTCGAGACCGGCCACCCCTTGTTAAACAAAGTTTTCGTTGCCCCTTTCCCTCAAGTTTCCCCCAAACTAGCTTCTCTGCTTGTTCTTGTGATTTCCTCTGGCTCACCTCCAAATCTGACTTCCCACTGTACCCTTCTTCCCGCTGTTGACTTTTTCTATTTTCGTAGCAGTCTTTATACTTTCCATTGAGTGTCTTACTCGGTAAGTATAATCCCAAAACACGCTCACTCTCTTCTCCCCCCCCCATTTCTCTCTCTCTCTCTCTCTCTCTCTTACACACACACACACACACACACCCTTTCCATCTCTCTCTCTCTCTCTCTCTCTCTCTCTCTCTTACTCTATCACACACACTCTCTCTCTCTCTCTCTCTCCATCTCTTGCTTGCTTTGCTGTCTCTCATCTTTATCATCCAATAAACTGTGCCATTCAATATTAGTTATTATTTTACATTTTTCTATTTTATTTCCTTTTTTTCCTCCATCTAGCTTAACATCCATTGTAACATCTAATTTTTATTTAAATCAAATTGCACAGTGAACATACAAACGATTCCGTGCTACACTATTTCAGTGAAAATGTAACGATCTTTTTTAAATCGTATTGTAAATCCTTGTCGTAAACAAATCAATCGCAAAGAAAATAATGTATTCCGCAAAGGCAAAGTAAAGTAAATCCGACAACAACAAGTGTGCAATGTGGCGTATAAAAAGGCAGGACATTTCTAGTAGCAAATATGAGAAACGGGGAAAACAGAGACGAAAGGAGGGATTTGATGGCAGAAAATAATGCAGATGAAAAGCTCCGTAGTGAGATACCCTACAGATACATATATCTGATATCATCTTATTCTACGAGGGAAAGGGTTTATATACAAGCTTCTTTCTCTTTAAAGAGAAAGTTAGGTTCCGGTCAAGATTGAAAATAATTTGTGGGCTTTCCATTCTGTGTATGTCGATTTTAGAAGGATATCATAGTAGGAAAAACTTCTAAAAGAAGATTTCTGTTGAAATGCACGATCTGATATATATGCCCATGAATATTCGTACTATCTCAAGAAATAGTTGATAATTATACCCATTTCTATGTACATTGGGGTCGACTTTTGTTTACTTTAATTCTTCAAGACATTCGAAGTATAATTCATTCTTTTATGTAGGCCTAATACATAATCAACCTTTCCCAATTGGCAATTGCTTCTATAGGCACTTCATTTGACAATGTAATCACAAGACCAGTCCTCAACTTTACCTTGAAGTACAAAGTCTGATTCCCGAGTCTGCTGATTCCTCAGAGGTTAAAGCTATAGAAGCAAGGTCGAGAGAGTCAAATATTAAAGGAGATCTCATATTCAAGCTGAGACATCCTGGAGGAAGAGAGAGGGGGAGAGAATGGGGTGAGGGAGGACGGATGGGAGGGAAGGAGGAGGGCATGGATGGGATAAGAGAGAGAGAGAGAGAGACAGAGAGAGAGAGAAAGAGAGAGAGAGAGAGATAAATAGAGATAATGAGGAGACAAAACAAATTTAGGAGACCAAAGTTAAAAATCGGTTGGGACAAAGGATGCGATCATTAAAGGAAGGAAGCTTGACAATAGCGTTGAAAATAAATCATAACATGATTAACAGCACCATAAAAAGCTAAGACTAACCCACTTGAAAATGACTAAAATTCCGAAGTTAGTAAGTTCATATCTACCGTAGATTGAAATGTCTTTGTTGAAGCGGTTTTCAGACTATTACGAGAGAGGGTTATGCTCTTTCTTTTCAGATACAATGGTGTTGCTATAAGTTACCAAAATTATGCAGAGTTAACTAAATCTTGCCAAGCATAACACAACGTGAAAACTATGGCACTTGTATATATAGATATAGGTAGTTGGACCTACATACAATGTTATTTTCCCAAAAATATTTAAACTGTTTTACAAATTTGTTTTTTTCGAATAATAGGTCATTTATTAAAGAGAAATCAATTTCCCGTGACATTTTTTCTTAGTTTTACTGAGGGCTGCAAACACATCCAGCCTCATGCGTTACGCTGTATCCCTCCTATATCGTGTTGATCTTATTCATATATGCATTAAGCGTGTAAATCAATTCCTTCTACATTTTCTATACAATGTCATGTACTGTTTCCGAAAAAAATTATAAAATGTATATCAAATGTAAATGTCCTATTAATGCACATCAATATGTATGTTTGAAAAGACGATATAGATATCAATAAATCAATTATCAGCTAACAGTATACAAATGATGCACAGGTTTGAGTGCGTCGGTAGGAATTGTGTGCACAAGGTACCTTTGAATGGTTTGAACCCACGAGGCGCAGCCGAGTGGGTTTTAGACCAAATTCAAAGGTACCGCGTGCACACAATTCCACCGACCCACGAATTAAACCTGTGCATCATCTGTTTTATAAAATGGGGCCCCAAAATTCGTCAAAAATACACAAATCTGTTATTTTACAGATTTACCGGGTGCATGGCAAAATCATGCGTCCGGTAAAAATCATGCGTCCGGTAATTACCGGACGCATGATTTTGCCATAGCCATGCATCCGGTAATTACCGGAAAGCATGAAATTTTTAAATTTGCATAATTTGATTGTTGTTAGTGTAAACAAATGTAATGACCTAAACCTTAACAAAAAAAGTCATTAAATTAATAAACACTTTGTTTTGCAAGCCTTTTGATTTGAGTTTTGGGGAGGTGCAATCTAACTCAGACTCAGACTCAGAGAGTCAGAAATTGAGGCTTTATGTGTGGTGCTCCCCAGGCCCTCTCGCTTCAGTTTCACCAACACAGCGTTAAACATACGTGTGTTCTCGGGGAATAGAAATTTGTTACAGATATCCCAAGTACAGTGATCTAAAAAGTGGCGTTGTATGCCATAGCGAAGGTACTGAAGTCTTGAAGAGACTTAAAGGGATCCAGTAGCTTTGTCTCAGATCCTTAAACCAAATCGTTGATTTAGCTCATGCTGCAATCATAATTATAAACCTTTGGGTCATACATGAATCCCATGAATTTCATAAGCCAATCCCCTGTCTGATTATCAAGATATTTATGATTGAAAATCGAAATTAGTATTCCATCCGCCCAACGGTTTATTACAGTTTTGAATTCTAAAAGTATGCATACCTCCCTCTTTCGGTACAAGACGTACATCGTATGCGTCTATTTTGCTGAAGTGACCAAGCAGCGACTGGCGACAAAGTCGTCAGGCAGACCGTGTTTGGCGCGCGCTCGCGATCTAGCCGCCCGGACCTCCGGCCTGGGGCGGGCCGGGCCGGGGAACTGTATTGTTTTTAGCAGTTGAACGATCGACGTGACGCGACTGCTACGACAACATGCCGAGGCCAAAGAAAACCGATTCCGAGAAGAAGCGGGGGGCGAAAGCAAGAAGGAAAAGATTTGAAAGCACTCATGAAAGGTTACACCTGAAGTCGGAATACTATGAAAAGCTACAAGAAATAGCACGAGAAGAAAGATTGACTGTCAGTGAAGCGGCGGCTGTCGTGATCGACGCGTAAGTAAACTCGAATACTGCACTGCTCAGTCCCTAACTCCAGGGAGCTCCGCCCCAGAAGTCCGGCGTCGGAGCTCCCTGACATTATTTACTGTAGCCTGTAGGCTGTAGGTTTTTATTTTACAGTGTAGATTCTAGATCTAGACTATGTGATACCCACACGTTGTATTTTGTTTTAACTTTGGGGTTTTCACTACCTAGTATTATATCTAGAATTGTCTTCACGGGATCATCTGATAGCCAAAAAAGTATGTACTATGGAGTATGTACTATGTAGTACGTTATTTCAATCATAGGCCTAGAGTTTCACTAGTACTACTACTAGGCCTAGTAGTACTAGTAGTAGTAGTAGTAGAGTAGGCCTATCCCTATGTACTAATAGTTCAGCAGTGAAGGAGGCAGATTATCTTGAAGAAGAAGAAGAAGAATACTAGTAACTAAGACAGTATTTATTGTATTTGTAGGACTATTCTGTAGCTCAGTACAATCTTACTTCTAGTACGACTACGTACTACTACTACTAGTAGTAGTGACGCAGTTGACATTTGCTGGTCATCCTTTTGGTTTGTTTCCTGTGCTTGTAATTTTTAAGAAATTATCTTTGTAAATTTGTTGTTGTTTTGTACATGTATTTGTGACCGTGCCTCTTTTCCGTTGAGGAAAAATTATTTCTCTTTTTCTGTAAGAGGACATGCATGGAAATTTCCCATGTAACTTCTTTGATTTTCTTGCACTGTTATAAAGATGATTTATTTTTAACTGGTATACTCTATAACCTAGCCTAGGCAGTTATTATAGATCCAAGATAGAAACAGAAATGTGGATGAACTACTAAATTTAATGCTTTTTTATACACAGTATAAACATGTACATGTAGCTTATGGTCTGCCCCCCCCCCTCCCCTCCTATACATTTCATTTAAAAATGCATTCATCTGTGTTTTTTCTGCAGATACTCATGCCAGAAGGATTTGGATACAGGAAGGTACATTTCTCTTTTTTTTTTTTACTTCTTTGGATATGCAATACCATAATTTATGACATATAAAATGAATGTAATGATATTATTTATATGAATCACTGAATATAGTAGCTGGAAGTAGTTTCATAGACTGTTTATGGGGTATTACATTGTTTTTTGTTTACCTAAAGATGTGTTATAGAATGCTGCTGTGGTGCTAGAGACCTTATGTTTTATTAGGGTTTTGGGGTCTGTCTAAAACCGTTCTTCATTTTGTTTTTTAATGCGATATTGCAACCAAACTTGGATCAATTCTGTATAAAGGGATTATTTTTGGTTGCTCGAGGTTTACCGTCAAAGGTCAATGGGTCATAAAAGAGTTTATAAGTGTCAGAAATTTTTTCAATTGACTTTATACATATAGCATTGGAACATGCATAGACAATGATTTTTCACCAAACTGATCCAATTTTCTTGAATGTCTTTGTTCACAAATTTAACTCATATTAGTGCAAAAGTAATAGCTAAAGTACCTCTCTGTTTCTACCAGTTAGATAGAAAGGTAGAGAGTAAACTGATTATTTGTTGAGTAACATCTGTGTTTTGGGGAAAAAATAAGTACAGGTAGATGTATAAATCTCTTTCTGAATTATTCATGTTTATTCACTAGACCTCTCAAGGCTTCAACACCAATATCATCTGCTTCTCCTGCCACCCCTGGAGTGAGAGCACCTATGTCCATTGAAAGGTAAGGTACACCAAAAACACATGTATGAATAATTGAATGATACTCACCCCCCATGCCCAAAAAAAATTGACATCCACATCTGTAAGAATGAAAAGTGGTTTGTTGAGAAATTAAATAAAAAGTAAATTTAGATATATTATACATGTACATGTACAAGACAAAGGTTGTGTTACTGGTACACTCTTTGTGTTTTTGATAGAGGCAAAGTCAGGCCATATTCAACAATGATAGACATCCTAGTAGATATGCTACTGAACTTACTGGCAATTACTTTACATGATACCAACATTACCCCCAATATTATTGTTCTCCGAGTGTGGTTGCATTGATTATTATTTATTTCTCATCAACTTATAAAGACAAATGTAATTCCTGTAATTATTTTTGTACTGTCTTTTTCCCAAGCTCAAAGATGTTCGTTTTAATTTTTGTTTATGTGTCTCAAATCTTGATTTTTAAAAACTCTGTCCATGAAATTATCGAAATGGTATGATTATACCATATTATATCTGAGTTATTCATGACTGCGTTTGTTCTTGTATGGATCTTTTTCAGCTTGCCCTTCTTCAAATCCCCTCTTGTTCCCAAGTGTGACAGGTAAGACTTCTTGAAATACATGTAGTTAAAACAAAGTTGTCCATTACCTTACAATTTATTACATTTTTGGCAATTTTTAAAGTAGAACTTGCCAAAAATGCCAGATTCACATTTGCAATATACATTGACTATTACATTTCTGTTAATGATTAGAAATGATCAATTCTAAAATTAAAATCATATTTCTTCAGGAAACCTCAGGACCATGGCAAACCACAGGACCGTGGCAAGCTACAGGACCACGGCAAACTACAGGACCACGGCAAACTCGATGACCATGATGTTGACAGTTCCTCAGCTGGAGAAAGGTGCGTTTTTTATGTCCTGCTGAAGACGATATTTTATATTGTAAAAGATAAAAATGACGACCAGGTATGATCAATTGAAGATTGATGATTGTTTATTTATTTTTATAGAACCTTTCCTGAAAACTGTAATGCATGTTTGCAATAGGGTAATTGCTAAATGGGGGAGGAGTGGGTTGTAGTATTATTCACAGGATGTTACTTTTTATTTTACATCCTTTTTTAACTGAACCTTCATGTTTATTTTGCAGTTATGTCATGTCAGGAGTAGAAAGAATAACAGACTCGGACATGGATCCCGATCAACCCTCAGTGAGGTAAGGCACTATATATTTATCTGTAACTATTAGTCATAAATGTACATCTTAGAAATCTTTTTTTTTGTTTTGTTCTAATGCAGGGGGTGTTGATGGTTGATGGTACTACAGTGCTCCTGATTATTTTAAAATTGCCAATTTTCAGACAACCTTATCATATTTTCAAGTAACTCTCACATCATCCAGGGCAACTTTCCTCCCTACCCAACCTCCCACCCTGAAACACTCAGACTTTTGTGTTGGTACAAGAGGTTTAACTATATTGATTCCTATTGATACACAGCAAAAGTAAGAAAACTCAATACTTTGTTACCTATGGTACATTCTACATTTGGGTTAACCTCTAATCTGTATAATTAGTGTATGGGTTATTTTTCATTTTCTTACTGCAGCGTAACGCAACAGCTACAAGGGGCATCCTCGATTGAAGATGGTGAATTCAAGTGAGAAACTGTTAAACCAAAAATTTACCGGGAGGGTTTGTTGTTTTTTATAATTTTGCTAATGGCTTTTTGTATTGGAGAAAATTTGTGTTTAGTCTGACACAATTGAAGATTTTTGACATGTTCATGTACATGTATTTACTTAATCATGGTCATGCCAACTATATCATGAAGACTTCACTTGAGTGATGGTAATTGAATGAAATAACAATGCTATAACAGGAGACATTACACAACATTGCAATTGCTGACTTGTTGTTAATACATTATGTTACATGCCTGTACTATGGACATTCATATATGAACTTTACAAGCAATCTCAATTCTTTGATCCTTTGCCTATCCCTAGGAACGATTTGGTAGTATGTGTAATTAGTTAGAACATGCACATTGCTGTACACATTTTCATGGAAGATATATTTTGTTTGTTAACAGTATCAGTGTGGATTGCATTGAAAGGGGAGATTTTGTCTACCCTCAAGAGAAGTTAGTTGGTGGAGAGGGGGATGGCGACACTAACTGGCACCCACATCACAACCGCAACAAGTAAGTGTGAAATGATGATATATTAGAATGTTGCATGGATTAGGGGTGGATTACTAATGGCTTGTCTGAATCCTGAAATCTTTGTGAATGCAAATGCATTGCCTATTGCTGTCAAGGTTAATTGATGTCATGTGTATGTCAGTGCAAAAAAACCCTTTTTTTTTGTATGCCTCTGCTACCGGAAGTGGTGCCAGAGGCAATATGTCTTTGGGTCATTTGTACGTCATTTAACTCTGGCTTTCTGCCGTAAATTTCCTGTTGTAATTTATATTTTAATCTCATACAGATCTCTGTGCAAGGGCCTAAAAGAAATTTTGGCAGATGAGGAGGTGTTTGGTGAGGGCGAGGAGGGAGAGGAGATGGAGGTCACCTGCTCAGGACTCCATCACAAGATTACCTCGCCAGAAACTGCGGCAAAAACCAAGCTCTTCATTGTAACTGGTAGTATGCTGCAATATCTGGCTCAGCTGGCCATCCCAAAATGCCAGTGTCATTTGAAGAATTCTGTACATGTCACTGAAGCTGGCACCTCAGCACACATTGTTTGGGTAATTATGTGTCATTGTTCATTTGATGCATCAATTGATGATTATCAGTGTGAAGCTGCACAATGATTGATTTTTTATTCATTACTATCCCTTTCAGTGTCATGAGCTATTAGTCATTTTTAATATTTCATTTTTTATATTAATTCTGAAATATTGTAATGAAGACATTACAAATAGCCATTGAATTACAAACACTAAATTTTACCAAGGCACTAATGTTTAAAATTACTTATGCCTGTTTTCTTTCCCCTAATGATATAATGTTCTTGGAACTTAACAGGGGGTCGTCATTTTAGGTGTTTTTTTCTATACCGCAATTCAATAAATTCTTCTTCTTTTTTTCCTTCCTATTGCAGACCTGTGAAGGAGGGCACATAGTTCGCGTCTGTATGCAGGAAACACATAATGGCTCTCATGTTGGGGATATGAAATTAGCTTCGTCAATTCTCCTTTCGGGAAATAATTTCCTAAAGGTGAAGAGACTTGCAGATTTCATGAATCTCCACATGTTTTCTTCCAGGTTGTTTAATGCTGTCCAGAACAACTATGTGTGCCCCGTCATTGAACGAGAGTTCGAAAACATGCTTGCTGACACCAGGGACAGGCATCAAGACAAGGACATTGTTGTATGTGGTAAGTGGCAAATGGCCTTGGCATTGCATTTACAACTTTATGAGATCACATGATACTCCGTAATTGCATGTCATGTCAAAATAAATTAAATAATTTTGTGTACATCTGTTTACAACACTCGACCATCCCCGAACATTCAGTCTATGAAGCTTTCGGCTGGATCCTGCATATGTCTAATTCTATTGAAATATATATTTTTGGACACTTAAAAGTAATAGTTGAATGGAAAAATAGATGAATAAACCCCTTTTAGAACAGTGTTAATGTAAATGATATTTCCAAATTACTAATTAGTTTATTTCTTCCACAATCTTTCTGTCTCCCAGGTGATGCTCGTAACGACTCACCAGGCTTCAATGCACAATATTGCACTTATACGCTGATGGACCATGAAACCAAAGGTATGTAGGTATGTGTGTGTTTGTGTGTATGCATGTGTGGGTGTGGTGACTGAATTATATTTAATTTAATTTGTTTTTTGTGGGTGCCCTATTTTATAAGCAATTTGCTTCTTTGTGGTCCTGATCATATATTTGCTTAGTATTTTGTATGTTTTATGTATTCTATTTTCTATTGTATGTTTTGCATATACATGTACATGTATATATATATATATATATGGTTAATAAAATTCATTTCCATTCAATTCAAGATATTGTTGCCGCTGAATTCATGGATAAACGTGAAGTCGGGGATAAAAGTGGCGCCATGGAGCCGGCTGCCCTCCTTCAAGCCCTCAACGCTCTGAAGAGCACAAAAATTAATGTGGCAGAGTTGGTGACAGACGCCCACCCCACCATCTCGGCCATCCTCAGTAAGTATATGTTTCTTAGTTTTTGAATTTTTGGAGACAGTGTATTTTCATTCATCTGTCCATGGGGTTATATATAATATCATGTTTGATTGATTGATTGATTGATTGATGGTTATTTTACCTGACTGCTAAGAAAGCATAAATGCTTGTAAGCAACCAGACGGACGACGGCTTTAGGTCCTCTCCGAGGGACCTGGTAGTGAGGATTAATGCCTTCTCAAAGGGCACTAGCGCATCGACTTGGTTTCGAACCCGGGTCACCGGATTACGAGACCACTGCTCTACCAACTGAGCTATTGCGCCTCCTCACTGAACTATCGCGCCCCCTCCATGTGTTTATATGTTATTTGTTATTTCATTCCTTCAACTTGCATTTTTATAAAATGTTTTAATGTTTCTAGATGCTTCTAAATTTCCCATAATTGTAACTGCAAGATAGTGAATGTAATGCTTGTAACAAGTCTTTACTTCGGATTTCATTCTACTTCACAGAGAGAGACTATCCAGAGGTGACCCACAGCTGGGATGTGTGGCATGGGGCCAAGAATATTGGGAAAAAAATCTCAAAGGTGAGATAAACTGTCAATAAATTGCTCTATTTTAATAACAATAATATATCTGTCAAACTGGACACTCAATCAATGGCGCTCTAAGCTACGTAATACGTATACAATACAACTCACCGTCAGTCTTAATGTACAGAAGCATAGACCTAGACTAGTCGTTAGAACGATGATAACACTACAGCTAGTTTGACCAATTCTGGCTCCTAAATTGACGTTCTTGATCTGTGCAAACTTTTCCGACTATGAGAATCCATATTTAATTGACCTTTTCGTGCTATCCGCATCCGAATCATCCAACAATTTAGATAATTCTTCTTCTGACAGAAGCTGGATAATCAAATCGCCGCCGCGATTTAGCCATCTTGTTTTTTTGTTGTTGGCGCAGACGATGTAAACAACCGGCGCCGCCGGGATATCGGTGTTATCGATTCTAATATCGCATATATCGTGTTGATATCGCGTGCATCCAGTAAAAATAACTGCACAGTAATTGACCAATCAGATTGCAGGGATTCTTCTACCCATCTTATAATTCCTTTTATACAACTCACGCCCAGATCCTAATCAAATGATTGGTCATGCGCGGTCATGTGTGATTCATTTACTGATCCTATTGCAGGCTTTTTCCTGAAAAAGCGTGCAATATTTTCCAGTACTATCCAACGATTTTTCAGTGCCGCGCAGTAGTGCGCGTAGAGGTTAGAGCGCTCAATACTGCGTGTATACACATGGGCCTATTCTTGCGCAGCACTATGCGTAAATGGGTATAGATAGAGGTGCGCTTGCTATATCTATACTTATGTGTGCGCACTAAATTGAGACTTATTAAAACTTGAGATTTATTTGTCAGCCATAAACTGTCACGAAACAATCTTGAATTAATTATTTTTACATCAAATAACAAGGGTCTAGGAGTTTCGTTGTATAAAACAAATAATGCATGTTTTCATTCGTTCATTATACGATCTATCCGCCCTCGTTGATGCTGTGTGTATCTATCGCACTCAGCCTAACGGCTTCGTGCAATAGATACACACAGCCTCAACTCGAGTGCGGATAGATCGTATAATGAACTCATGCGCATGCATCATTTGTATACTATCATATGCTCTATTATATACCTCACTTAAGAAATCCAGCCATCTGATTGGTCGAAATTGCAGTCGTTGTTTTAACTATTCCCGAAAATGCCAAAGCCATGTAATAGTTAAAAAAAAATAGTTAAAAAATCCCGGCAAAATTCCAGTTACCGGGAAATTAGTTCAGTCTTGCTGAAATACCCATTGGTTTACGTGTTAAAAACTGGTTTGTGCGAGCACGGACACCATAAGTGTGCGAATAATCGGTCGCTAGCTTAATTTACCAATTTTTAATACATCGTAGCGCAGACGACCGTACGGCAATCTCTATCGTACTGAATTCCAAACAAGGCAAAAATGGCTGAAGAAACTCTCCCAAGATTTCAACTTCTTGATGATGATCAAATGCAAGACTTGATTAATTCTGCTGACAGCAAGCACACCAATGTAAGGCATTATGATAGTCAAATCCAGTCAGTGGAGTCCCACACATTAATTGTTGTGTACTAGAGGGGTCTAGAGATCTACTGTCATTGACATTGTACTGAGTATTAAACTTTACCGCACCGCGGTAGACGTAGTCTAGACTACTTTACTTGGATGTAGAGACGTAAAGCTTGTAGCTTATTTGCCCCTCGTCACGTTGGGTAGTCTCTGATAGGGTGAAAACTTGAGTGGATGGGTTTTCCAGTGCCTCTCAACAACAGATTTGACTATATTAGATCTAACCACTAACTAGATTCTATGTGTATTTAGTATTTATTTCTGCTCTTCCTGTTCTACCAGTTGATTGGTAAGTTGACTATTTTTTCGGCATATAAAAGTATTAATGACTGCTTTAATATTCGAGAAATAGTTGTTTTTATACGCTCAAGGGAAGGTTACAATTGTGCTATTGCCCGAGGCGTGCCGAGGGCAATAGCCCGATTGTCTCTCAAAGCAGTCATTAATACTATAATATTCATGTATATAGTAGTAAAACATGAATAAGAAAGCTTACATATCATTTTCATCTTTTACCAGAATTCATCCTTCTCCTTACGCTAGATGAATTCGTTTGAATAACAATGTGATGTGGCAATGGGCGAACACCTGTCTGCTAATCATGTGCTTTAATTTATCACGAAAAGAACCCCAAAGCTAAAGGGTCCGTGAAAGAGGAGGCGTATGTTGACCCATCTGAAAAACAACAACATAGGTGTTGATCAGGGTTTTCCAACCCCAAAGTGGAAAATACTTTCATTTTAAAAAATCCAGAAATTATGAACAGTATCAGGGAGGGGGTATGTATAAGTCACATCTTACGTAAGTTCAATGAGCACCTTACATTACTGAAGATGTACGGCCTTTGCTTGTTTTGTACAGGGAGAAGGTCGCCGTCGTATACACTCACAATACCTGATCGCATGCTAATTAAACATTGTCCTTGAGACGTCCTTTCGCCACCTGCGAATAGAACAGCCCAAGGCTGCACAAGCAGTACTTCATGTGTATATCCGTATACGTGGAGTGAGAAAAATATACGCAGTGTTGCAGTGAGCGAGATTCCAAGGGAAGATCAATTAGTAAGAACATACTTTCGACTTATTAACAGGCGCGTAGCCAGGGGGGGGGCGGTCGCCCCCCAAAAAAAGAGAAGAGAAGAGAAAAAAAGGAAGAGGACGAAGGCAGAAAAAGGAGCACGGTACAACGAATCGTCATCTTCTCTAATAATTTAATGAAACGTAAAAGCTTCCGCGCTTCGCGAGGGAAAAGGATTAAGAATCGAGAACGGTATACAACGAATCGTCTTCTTTCTCTAATAATTTAATGAAACGTCAAAGCTACCGCGCTTTGCGCGGAAGGGGGGACTGAATTCAGACAAGGATTAAGAGTCGAGAACGGTACAACGAATCGTCTTCTTTCTCTATTAAGTTTATGAAACGTCAAAGCCCCCGCGCTTCGCGGAGGGGGGGGGGGCTGAATTCATACAAGGATTAAGAGCCGAGAACGGTACAACGAATCGGCTTCTTTCTCTAATAATGTAATGAAACGTCAAAGCTTTTGCGCTTTGCGTGGGAGGGGGAAAACTGAATTCAGACAAGGATTAAGAGTCGAGAACAGTACAACGAATCGTCTACTTTCTCTAATAATGTAATGAAACGTCAAAGCTTCCGCGCTTTGCGCGGGAGGGGGGAAACTGAATTCAGGCAAGGATTAAGAGCCGAGAAGGGTACTACGAATCGGCTTCTTTCTCTAATAATTTAATGAAACGTCAAAGCTTCCGCGCTTCGCGTGGGATGGGGAAAACTGAATTCAGACAAGGATTGAGAGTCGAGAACGGTACAACGAATCGTCTACTTTCTCTAATAATTTAATGAAACGTCATAGCTTCCGCGCTTCGCGCGGGAGGGGAGAAACTGAATTCAGACAAGGATTAAGAGTCGAGAACGGTTCAACATATCGGCTTCTTTCTCTAATAATTTAATGAAACGTCAAAGCTTCAAAACCCTAGGGAAAAATCCCCCCTCCCTGCACCCACCCCCTAGGGAGCGCGCTTCGCGCGCTCTGTAAGTGATTCGCACGCTTTGCATGCTCACTACCGCCCCTAAAATAAAATCCTATCTAAGCGTTTGCTTATTAATGCAGTCCGACTTTACAGCGGTGAACAGAATTATCATCCTGAAAAAAAGTATATATTTCAAACGAAATTCTACCTAAAACTAGCCGACCATGCAGCTTTAAATTCCAATCATTTATGTCTATAACCAAGCTCAAACATTTTGCCTACGTCATCACCCTGGTCCTGTTTCGCTTTTGAATAGCATCCTAAATTTACCTGGAAAATCGCGTAACGTTAGACCAATGTTTTACGATAATATTGAATGACCATTCCCTAGACATATAATTTGATAACATGTTTCCATCTTTTCAGGGCTCAGTTGAATTCCCGTTGGAATGAAATAATGGTTAATTTTCTTTATTTATGGATTTTCATTTGCTCGTGTAAGCAGTAGGCCTAAAGTGCCGTGCACTTCTTTATCTCTTCTGACTAGGGGGTGGGTGATCTTAGAGCCAGACAATTAGGATCAAACTTTTTTTTCCATTATAAGCGAAAAATTCTAGAGGGTTCCTGGGCGTAAAATAATCTCTAGAGAGAGAGAGACAGAGAGAGACAGAGAGAGAGAGAGAGAGAGAGAAAGGGGGAGAGAGAGAGGGGGTGGGGGCGGTACGATGATTGTGGCTATGCATTATATCTCTGCAATTTATTCCCCAAATAAGTAATTTTGTTTAAATGTACATATTATCGGAAACAAAATAGCAGCGAGTTAAAGAGAAGGTTGAGTTCTGGGAAGAGGTGACAAATAATTTGTGAGCGTCATCATTGTTATTATGCAAGGGTGGAAGAACATCAGATAAAAAATGTTCCCTGAAAAGCATGGCTCTTCAAATGCTTTCATATTCTAAATATGGCATGTAACAACATAAAAATCGGGACGGATTTTTATGCCACATGTTCGTGTAGCCCCATATACATCTTTCTGTGTACAGTGCTTGTAACTTTACCAAGACTGGGCCAAATTTCTGATCATTTTGATGATTCCAGAACCTTGCAGTACACTCCAATACTTCCTTTTGTGATCGATTCCACACCGTTTCTTTCACAATGCAATTGCATGACCAGAACTCAACTTTATCTGTAAGTGTTCAGAAAAATCACGATTGTAGAAAATTGGCCGGTACGTTCGCGTTGCAAACTCGGGAAATAAAACAATAAAAGGATGCAAGGACTTCGTCATACTCAAATTATATTTCGAAGATTTAAAAAAATAAAAAAATGCTGTATTCTGCATAATTGTATGTACTATTAGCCTACAGATGATATCTGTCAAATGAAAGATGAAATATTTTAAACCAGTCCCCCAAGCACTATGCCCATGGATGACCGATGTCCTGTTAGCTTTTGATAAATTTCTCATTCGCTCAACTTTTACAAAATTCGTTGGAAAATTGATGGATGAAAATATCTCAAAGCAAAAGCGCAAGGACTCAGATCGAATGTCATGAATATTGTTGAAACAGAATTTTGATCATATCTGATTTTGTTTTCGCGCGAAGATTCATCACGTCGTACCGGAGTCAAAGAAGATTACCGGTTTTATGCCAAGTAAAATGTAAAAGATTGTAGCTTTGAAGATGCATTTAAACAGAGGCGTAGCTACGGGGAAAATGCACCATCCCCCTCCCTCATTGCATGACGAAAAATACTAATTTAAAAAGAATCCCCCACAAAGAGGAAATGAGAAAATAAAAGGGAGAGGGGGAAAGTGAACGGTAAAAATAAGTAGGTATTAGAAACTCCTCACATTCCCCCTTTCAGTGGCCTATATTCGCATGTCATCCATCTAGTAAGGTCAGTGCCCCCCCCCCCAGACCCGACATGCCACTGCCCTCTCAATACCTAGACCCATTCTACGGCACTGAAATTAAACCAGGCAGGCTAAAAATTATATACCACCGACATATTGGCTTTTATTATTGAAACTGCCTTCAAAAGGGTCATTTACAATTAACAAGTGCCATATTTTTTCTGAAAAGGATTTCGTCATTATAACCCAAGCAATTTAGTTAATTGGCTCAAAATCACAAATTAAAATGATTGTTTGGGGCAATGTGCTCCAGTCGATTGATGTTTTTGTCAAATAATTCATCAAAATAACAAATTAAGGCTTATTTTGCTGGTTCTAACCAGAATCTTGGTCTAGAAATATGAATCAATAACATTGGTTGAAATTTGCTACATATTAATTTTTTTATTTTCTTTTATGAGAGCGCACTGTAAAAGAAAAAAGAAAAAGAAAAAAAGTCCATCTGCTAACTGAAAATCTCCAATAGCAGGTATTCAACAACAACAAATATGTAGACCGGTACATATTTTGTACTCCGTGTACTACTATCTGGCTATGGCATATTAAACGCAATTCATTATTTTGGCTTAAGAAGTGACCGACATGACGTCAATTTAAAAGCAGTATTTCAAGTGATCTGGAGGAAATTACAGATACTACATCCCGTATCGTAATTTCACATAGTCAGGAGCAAGGCCGACGTTGTTGGTGAAAAGATTGATTCTTCCCGATAATTTGCCGAACATGGCCCCCGAAAAGCAAACTCCATTTTTTTTCCACCATCATCATCCTCATCACCATCATAATTCTTCTTCTTCTTCTTCTTCTTCTTCTTCTTCTTCTTCTTCTTCTATGTTTCTCTCCTCTTCCTCCTCTTTCTCCTCCTCCTTCTTTTTTTGCTTATCAGAGATTTATTTAGGTCTTATCTAAAAAATATTTTAGCAGCGCCCCTGATGTAAAGTTAATCTACATGGAATAGAACGGATCCTCATTTCCTTCTGTTTTATTTGGCCTTTTTCTTACATGTTTGGGGAATCGGGAAACATGTTGGGGGAGGGAGAAGGAGAAAAAACACGTGTCACTCTCTTGTGCCGGTTGTGAAAACAACATCGCTGAAATAAGTAGAACGTAAAGAAAGCCGACAAATAAAAATAAACCATGTTATGCTCTGATTTTTAAGGGCGGCTGGTCTTATTTACGTGGCCTAATTGTCAATATCTTCATGAGATGAATCACATGACATATATTAGGCTGGGAAGCATTACATTCCGCAGAGGCTTTTAAGTGAGATGCTCTTAATACAGTAAGATCGAAAAGATAGGCTTTTTCGAGCAGGGACGTCTATTACTTTCAGTGTATGCTTGCTCTTGGATGCCCCCTTCATAGGACGACGCCCCCTTTTAGACAATCAGTTAGTTAGATTGAGATTGCAATGACGGATCCAATCGAGTGTCCCAATAATAGGATAACTTTATTTTTTGTAATATATATACATGTATTATACATATATATATATTTTTTTGGGGGGGGGGATGGGGTCACATAATTGGACATTGTACACCAACCCCAAGGATAAGAATCCTGGATCCACTAGTGGGCTTTCAACGTTTGTCTGAAAATACAAGGTAAAATGTGTATCGAGGGTAATTATGTATCCACCCAACCTTGGGCATTTTTTTTTTAAATCCAACTTTGTTAATATTTTGCCCATTTTGAAGTAACTATTCTATATTTTTACCCTAATAGGAAAATATAATACTCGAGCTGGGTAAACAAAATGCCCAAAGTTGGTTGGATACATAATTAACCTAGTGCTGGGCAAAATTCTTTTCCCAACATTAGAGGAATAGAGGTCTAAATTTCTGTCAGATCGAATGACAATGAAGAAAAAATATGTCATAAGAAATGGGGTTAGGATTTTCTCATCGGCTAAGTATTTAGGAGGCACATGTGTTTGTATCAGTATCCTTTTTTAATAAATATATTACATGCACATGTTTTTCACCATCCACCCTCTCACCATAGGCTATCTTTCTCCTATTCATTTCAAAAAAATAAAATGATTTAGCTTTGAAATCGAGGCTGATGTTCGCTTTTTGAAAAAGCCGCGGGTTTAAAGGATTATCTTCTTTCATAATTATATTTGTTTCATCTTGTACGATAATTTGTTCCGCCTATGCAATGTCTTTTCTCCATCGTCTTATTTTCAAGGTCGATATTTTAGCCTCTCCAGGGCTTACGGATCATGTAACAATCTTGTAACGCTTGCAACGAACACATTTTCCCGCCATAGATCCGATACCCCCAAGTGGTATTCAAAGCTCCGTTCACATCGAGATAATTTCGATTGTTTTGAAGGGAGTTTGGAATACTACAAACATGTCAAGAAATTATATTTTTAGTTAGCTCAACTATAAAGTAATAACACTCGTAGCAATATATGATGGGAAGGATAAAGGCTCTCGTATATGAATATTCACGATGAATAGTAATAATTTTCAAGGGCGGGCTTTTTGTTTATTCTGAACACGATCGCAACTACTTTCGAAACTTCAACCTAAGACAATTTCAATAGCCTTGTATATCACATTTTGAAATGTGCAAACATGACAATGACGAATTACGTAACCCGAAAATGATTTTTGTGGGAAATACAATAGAGTATTGAAATCGCCCTTGAGTTGATGTTTCGAAAATAGTTACGACCGTGTTCCTGGCTCATTGACTACACACTATGGACCATATTATCACATCACCATTATTTTGTTCATATTATATTCGGCTTCTTTCCATTTCAAATGTTCGTTAACGCTTATAATTATAATTGAACATCTTTTAATTGCGACGTGGTGTAAGAAAAATATTGGGAATAGCATGTCCAATTTGATCTGTTGCGGATAATTATAAAGAAGTAATATGGACGTTTGTGGTGTGAAACTGCATCACCCAACTTTCATGACATTCAGAGAAAATGAGAAAACGAGAGGGGATGAAATAGGGACTAAAAGAGGAGGGAAGAAGGAGAGAGAGTTATTTGGGGGTGCATGGAGAAGAGGTTGGACAGAGAGAGAGGAAGAGACAGAAGGAAGAGAGAGAGAGAAAGAGAGAGAGGGGGGCAGGCGAGAGTCGGGTAGGTATCATGACAGTGTCTTTGCCTCGAATTAGGTACAGTCGCATGATATTTATTTTTCCTCAATATTTACTTCAACGATTTGGCGTTGGCCGTTGCGGTTCAAACTCTCATGAAATCGACATTTCCTACCACCTGTCTTATCGTTTCCATCTCTTTGCATCGATGGACCCACTAGCTGGGCCGTTGAACTCATGTCTTATGTTTACCATTCATGTCAAGAAGTTCAGAAAAATTGAATTGAATTCAAATCAGAACTAGACATGTAATACTTGTTAATAACAAGTATAGGTGGGCTGTTCCAAATGCATGCCACACATGTTTAGTGACATACTAAGTAGTTAAGATAGCATTGGCATGATTTGACCTTATTTTTTGAAATAATCCATATTCAGGTCTATTAGTGTGCCAAATTTCAAGTCTATACAATGCATGGTTTTAGAGAAACCATGTACAGTATATTTGACCTTTGATCCTCAAATCTAAATATCAAAATGAAATATGCATTTTCTAGATTTTGTTTTTTATAAGAAATCATATCTTCGACTCATACTCTATCCAACTATGGATAAAAAATTAATACACGACAAGGACTCAGATTTCCCATAAGGTTGTACTCAAACGATTGACATATTTCTCCCATAGATATAACACGCAAAATTAGGCATTTTATTACATTGTTTGTGATAGTATATGATAATATGTTATAATAGTCGAAGAAGATCATAAAATCAAATTCAAAACGACGGCAAAAAAAAAAAAAAAAAATTGACCCACCAGGAATCGAACTTGGGTCGCCGGAATGGGAGGCAAGTGCTATGACCACTATACCAAAATAATCCACATAGACATTACACGTGAACGGAAAATGGAATTCTCAAATCCCACTTTGCAAGTGAAATATGAGCATGATCCCGGCATCTGATCGAAAAATAAAGGGCACACCTGTGATAGCTTATTGTCTCAGCTACAACATACTCGAAGCTGGCAGAAAACAAGCAAAAATAACGAGATATTGCTCAAAAAGACTGGAATGTAGAATCCAGTTTTGAGAAAAAGTCATGTCCCATAGAGAATACACGCAAAATGTGAAAAATTGACATGCCTCCTTTAATCGCAAAAATACGCCATGATGCCTTTGTCAAAATGAAAATCGTGGCGACTGCATTTGTAGAAATTGTCTCAGCTAGAACATATCAAAATTTGGAAGAAAATCGATCAATATTTACAGAGATACAATCAATTTTCCAAAAATATGCTGACGTCATAATATGCAAATTGAAATTTTGAGTTCGGAGGCCATTATGATGACGTCATGAGTTAATTGAGGGTCAAATGAGACATGAAATCATATCTCCAACTCATACTCTATCTAAACATCAAAAAAATTTGGAGTTCCCATCCATTCTGAAGAGTTACAATGAATTTTGTATAGGCATGTTTTTGCCCATATATGCTATGTATTACAAGAGCTCTCGCGCACGTACATTTATCTTGAATTGACGCTCATCTTGTTATTAATGGTCATAAAGAGATAAACATGGTATCAAATTGTTCGAAAAATATGGGAAATATCATGAAGGAAAAAAAATGGCGATTCTATGTTGTGTAATGGTGTAACGCGCGAAAACGCACGCGCATGTGCGTGTGCGCGATTTTTTTATAAAATGCTTAAAATGGCCTGAAACGTATCCAAAATGAATTTGAGACGATTTGGAACATTTTGAAATTTTGCGCGCGCGCTAACGCACGAACGTACGCATGCGCGCGTTTTTGACCTGAAATTGACCGGACGGATATTGACCTTGATCATGATAAATATGAATGAGAAACGACTTTTCGTTATGAAGATATGATCATGAGTAGATTTTCAGAAAATTTTACAAAATGGCGCCTAGATGACGTCATCAGTCAAGGTCAAGGTTGAAAACGTTATTTTGATTTTTCCATATGCCTATACATATGTGTGCCAAATTTCAAGGCATTTGATTGAGCCATTTTAAAATTATCTTGCTAACAAAAAAGTGGGTGGAAATAAGAAAAATAAATAAATAAATAAATAAATAATAATAAAGGCAATTCTAACGAAAACATAAGGTGGTCTGTATTATATACAGCCCACCTAATAAACAGAAGGCATGTTGAATCGTCGGGTAGAGCGCCCTCCTGTCGAAACAGTAGGATCTGTAGGATTTAATCCAGTCCATATGAAAATAGCTGAAACTTGCGATGTGTGTAAACTTACTCTTTCCCTCTTCCAAAGACACGTGCAAAGAAAATAATAATACTCGATTAATAAATTTGCATTATAATTTGGTATTGTTTACGCAGGGTAGCCACATTAGTATCAATTTTAATCAACCGAGTTAAAATACTGCTCTTCCCATGGGCCTGCAATTGTTATTTACCTTATCAGTTGCCAGGTACCCATTCTCACCCCGGTGGAGAGAGGCAAACGTGGATTAGTCTTGCCAAAGGACATTCATGCAGGGTTAGGATTCGAACCTCCACCCCTTAGATTGAGAGTCAAGTGAATGAACCACTAAACCACAACAGCTCCACGGAAGGGGAGAGGATAGTATCATATTAGTCTTCATAATGTTGCCAACTTTGAACTGGACAAGAAAGAAATTAGGGAAAGTCCTAATCATCGACATGCATGCTATTTGCTGCTGGTGTCATTAATATTACCGACCAGAATCATCGGTATACCTATATGATTCATGTAAACAGTATAAAGTCTTTCCTTTTGGTTCCACACGTGTACACAGATTTGGATACAAACAAGTGCTATTTTGAGGATATTTATATTTAGAACTGCAGAAAAACAATCTACCGGATTTCAATTCGTTATCCATGAAAACACGTTTCCCTTATTCACGATGCTTTTAGTAAGTCACAGTGACGCAAATTTTATCCATGTACACCTTTCAAATATACAGTTGTTAAACATGAAACACATTTTTTTTTCTACTGAGGAATTTTCCCAGAGCTAGGGATTTAACATGAACCATTTACTATTGAATAAAAGAGTGCCTGAAAAGCCCCGCGTCCATTTAAAAATGCTCTTTTCTTAATCTTATTATCTCTCAACTTTCTTTTCCTTTCTATCTCTATCGCTATCTATCTATTTATTTATCTATGTATCTATCTATGTATCTATCTATCTATCTATGTATCTATATATTCATATATCTATCTAACTACCTACCTACCTACCTACCGATCTATCTATATCTCTATGTGAAATTTGTATTTTTCTCCTTTAAAGGTACTATGTCCCATTTGCAGGCCAAAACAATGAAAAGGTTAAATTCCAACGGCATTTGAAAGATAATACTAATTTAGAACTTCCCTAATAAAGGGGGGGGGCTTGAAAATGTCTTTAAGTGGGAAAATAACGACTATTAGTTGTCGAAACGACTTAAGTGCTACCGAGTCAGTAAGTAATAGTCTGATTTTCAGACCATTGTACCGAATGGTCGTACGTTTTGTGCTGCGCAAAGATTCAATCAGTTTAATTTTGGCCATTACAAGAAGTGGGTTATTGATGTAGACAAATGCTCATGTACCCTTTACAGCTCATTTTATGTATGTTATTACCAAAGAAGAAAAAAGCCAGTCAGTCACTCAATAGTGTCTGACAGTGAAGTCTAGCAAGTAAACGGGTTTCCTTGCATAATTTGAATTTAGGACACTGCTAACGTTTAAATTCCACAAGACATACATGACATATTCATAATTCTTGCAAAGTTCTACAGAATTTGATGTTGGCTGCAAAAGGGACATAGTATCTTTAAATCTTCCTTCTCTTAAAATGATTTATCAATTGTCATGCATACTGAATTATAAACATTACTATTCATCAAACCTTTCTTTTTTCAGGGAAGGAAATATTGTATTTAAATTTCGAAATCCTCCTTCCCTCTCTCTCTCTCTCTCTTTCTTTTATCTCCCTTTCCATTTACATCGCCTACTTTTCCCTTCCTACTCTCTTTATTACCTCTTTCCTGTGTCTCCTCCTTTTCTCTCACTCTCCCTCTCTATATATCCCCCTGCGTCTCCTCCTTTTCTCTCTCTCTCTCTCCCTCTCTCTCTCTCTCTCTCTCTCTTTCTCTCCCATTCGGTTCCTAGTCATCCCTCTCTTTCCATCTCACTACTCTCCCCCTTCCTTCATCGTACAGCCCCCTCACAAAATGCAATTATAGCATTACACCTGTTTTTATATCTAATGGATCATGAACCCACAAGGGCCCTAAACTCCTTCACTCGTACCTATAGCTCCACGCACTTTATTTGTTGGGTTGGTTCAAGTGAAGACAAAAGATAAAAATTATTAAAGCCCCACTGCACTACTTGTAGCTACTTGCTCCTCTATATTGAAAACAATGCCTAAGCGGCCGGTACCCGTTGGTCCCCCATTATCCTCCTTTTATTATGTTAATAATATTGAGAGCTAAGTTGATGAGATAACCCCTCCTGGCCAAGCTAGTGCAGACGGACTTTAACTTGTAGGATAGCTCACGGATTAAAAGAAATATAGGTATGGATATATTGCTGTCTCAAATTGATTGGAATAGCTCAAACAAAATCCCCATCTTCAAGGACGGATATCAAAAGGTTTGTTTGAAGTATGTCGATTCTTTAGACCCTGATTTTGAGCTCCAGGTTTTTTTGATAATATTAGAGGAAATCAATGTAATCATGATGATGTTTTTTTTTTAAATCATGAGAATAAGTATGACAAACCTACGAATGTACAATGTATGCTGACGATCATACGTATGAAGTAAAGGAAAGAAATATCAGTAAAGAGAGAACGAGATGAGATGTAAATATGAGAGAGAGAGAGAGATAAAGGGAACGAGAAAAGAACGTGAAAGAAAACAAAACACAAACAACGTAATAAAGAGAAAGAAAAAGACGAATATATAGAAAGAGAATTGGTATAGAAATAAAGGGAATTATATAATCATAATTATAAACATTGAAGCGAAAAAAAGAAAAAATCTTGATGGAGAGAAAGAATGAGAGAGAAGATGGACGCGACGAAAGGTCACTGACACGTATATGCAGACTACGCTCTATACGAAAACAAGTAGTGAAAGCTGGAGGCTTGCAAATAAAATGTTGTCCGACGACGATTTACCTGTCCCTTTACAAATTTTCACGAACAGTTGGTCAATTCTCTTACGTCATTAGATGCTCAAAGGACAGCGGATACAAAGGATACAGTTTTAATATCTGGGATGAATTTGTTCTTGAGAAAGGGATGCATTTCCTGCCCGTTGGGCCGGCTAGGGGAGTCTGTCAATCTCCCCATTATTCAGGTAGAAAATAACCGGTTCAGTTAAGTGACCGCAAGACGTTCACATCTTTTTTGCAATCCACCATATACGTCCCTTGGCTTTAGCGCTTCCACTATCTCTTTCATTCATACTTTATTTATTTCGTTCTCCGTTATTTCTTTCTGTCCCTTTTCATCTGTCTTTAATAATTCTCCCCCTCTTTCCCTCTCCCGTCCCCTCTAATTCTTTTCCTCTTCCTATCTTCCTTCTTTTTTTCTCTTTCCATCTTTCCCTTTTTTCTTCTTCTTCTTCTTCTTCTTCTTCTTCTTCTTCTTCTTCTTCTTCTTCTTCTTCTTCTTCTTCCTTCTCTCTCCTTTCTCCCTTACATCACTCTTACACTCTCTTTTCCATTTCTCCTTACATTCTATAGTATACTTTATTACTCAATTTCTCTCAATTTGCTTGCCCAATCTCTTACTTTTTCAAAATGCTCTTTCCTTTCTTTGACAAATTAAGTAGGCCTTTATTTTCTTACCGAGAAGGGGTTTATTTTTGTAGGCTTAGAATATAAATGCCTGAGTATAAGAAGAAAAAACCCTCACCCTCCTCAGAAACATTGTTGCAAACTTGCTTAATCTCTCTCTCTCTCTCTCTCTCTGTCTCTTCCCCCTCTGTCTCTCTCCCTCCTCATCCATCTCACTCTCTCACTCTCTCTCTCTCTCTTTATCTCTCCCTCTCTCGCCCTCCCCTTCTCTCTCATTCTCTCTCTCTCTCTCTCTCTCTCTCTCTCTCTCTCTCTCTCTCTCTCACCCTTCCCCTCTACATCTCTCCATCTTCAAATATTATTCAACGGATAGTAGATATTGATTTTCTGTCGTAGGCAAAAGGACCATACTATGAAAGTCATGTTATCCGGTAAACTGAAAGCCACGCAACCAATGATGAATTATTTATGATAAAGTTGTGTTCTTGCCATGCGATTTGATGCTGAACAAGTTCGAAAACATAGCAATTTAGTTTCGTTCCAAAATGGGCTAAATGCACTTTCAGCGTTCTTTCTATTTGTTAAAATAGTAAATCAAGGATTTATAATTTACCACTTTCTCTTGCAAGGTTTGTTGTAAATGGTAGGAGTATTACCTTTTATAATTTGTATCGTCTTTAAACAAATCTAGCAATGAATTATTGGGGGGATTTCATAAGGGGCTAAATCCACAAAACTGAAAATTATGTTTAAAAAAGTATCTATAAAACTTTGGTCGACCGTGTCTTTTTGCACGTTTAACCCATTGTAAGAATTTAAATTCCATACGAAACACATTAAAGAGAAAGACCAGTTCTGGTCATGCGATTGCATTGTGAAAGAAACATTGTGGAATCGATCAGAAAAGGTTGATCATCTAGCATATAAGTATTGGTATGTACTGCAAGGTTCTGGAATCATCAAAATGATAAGAAATTTGGCCCAGTCTCCGGTAAAGTTACAAGCACTGTACACAGAAAGATGTATATGGGACTACTCGACCACGTGCGCGATATCTATTTGGTCCCAATAGATAAAATTATTTACCAAATATATCAATTAGTAGGCGGTTTCCTGACTTTCCCGGCAAAATTTGTATCATCAGGTATTAGTCAAAACATATTCTTTCACATGATTGGTAAAGAGAGCTTCCATTTCATTTTTTTGAGAGAGGGGCGTTTCCAAAACTGGTCTTTACCTTTAATCAAATACTGCTTGTAGAGCATATTTTATCCTCTTTTCTAATGATTATTGGTTATTTAATTTTTGTTTAAAGAAATAATTTTTTCTCTAGAATAAACACTTCCATGTGTTTCATTCCAAAAGGAGCTACATTATAAATATGTGTTAACGTAATTTTAATAAATTATGTTAATTTATTGAAATTTTGCACCGGTCGTCTTGACTATTTTCTGCACCATATTCAACAAAAATTGTAAAACTAAGCTGTAAGAGATATCGTTCAAATGAAGAAAAATATCGTAATCGCCACAGTGGATGTAAGTCCTTTGGGAATTAAACGAGTTTTGATTTAGCTCCTTTTGGAATGAAATGAAATTTTGTAATCGAAATTGTCTACCTTTCGAAAAATATTTTTTCTATAAATTCAGTTTAGAGCATTTGATTCTCATGTGTTATCTAAAATATCAATTTTCGTCAGCTGTGGATTAAACCCCCTCTGGAATTAAGCTCTTCATATATCTTGCTAATATTTAGGATATTCGAATCGATATAATTTAACTACATATTGAAAGTGTTATGTCTTGCAAATATTTATGGTATTTTCATCGAAACATTCGTCTACACAATGAATGTGTTGTTGGCTTTTGAGTGTGAAAGATGGATTAAAACGGAATATTTTCCTTGTCAAGAATTGTAAAATTTATTGTTTAAATGGGCAAACCAGGCACATGTAGTCAGAAAAACTCGAAATTTTTCCATTTTGCGAGAAAAACAATTACATTTGTCTAGTTAGTTTTATAGGAGAAAAATTTGGATGCTACGCCCCCGCCGGTTCAGCCGCCCATGTCCATCACTAATTGGTGACATTACCCTCATGAATTCTTCAACACGCGCGTTATTACTGAATGTTAATAGACCTTATCACGTGCATGGGCATATCGCTCTCTCACGCGAGACGCCGGAAAAGGGTATGGGAGTCACGTGGCTGCTATTAAGAGGCGCCAAAAGTGTGTTGTGCACATCTATGTCGTTATACGATGCATGTCATATAGGGACGGCAGGGCGTGTGTTAAACAGTGATTTCCTTTTGCACGAGATCTTCAAGATCCTCTATATTATGAAAGAATAGAAGTATATTGAAAAGTACATCAAAGGTGAATCTATACTGTTGCAGATATTTCGGTTACTTGCTGTCTAGGCGTTTCCAAAGAAATAATAATGGAAGATATGTCAAAAATATCGGGTAAGATGAGTTTTGTCGGAGGATTTAATATTATAGACAATTTTCAGTTGATTTCCACTTACATTAAAATTATGATGGAGCTAAAGATACGCCCACTATTTTTTAGTTTTTTGTGCAACTTTCGTCTGTTTGTTTGCTTAATATGTTAGTTAGTTTGGTCTGTATGATTGGTGTAAAGTCGGTCTTGTCTTTGTGTGACTGAAGTATCATATTTTGATCAGGTGAACTGATATCCATGCTTTCCCCCCATTTTGGGGGTCGTTTTGCTCGATGCTTCCAGAGTCAGAGTCGATTCTACCGCGAAACAACGTCATCATAATTAATCGCTAAGGAATTCCGCGAGGAAATCAGAATGTTAGAAGGATTATCAGTCTTTTTAACAAACCCAGTTCAATTACTTCTGACAAAAAAGGATTGCCACGCCTTCAAGCTTAGCTTATGTGGCAATCCTTCTGCATAATTATTTTATATAAGTCTTGCAATGTAAGTTTTTTTTAAGTTAATGATGTATTAATCAAATGAGTTATTTATTATCATGATTACGTTGTAATTAGTTTATAACTTTGGGAAAATACCATGAAGAGAAATTAATAAATCAAATCAAATCAAAATAAATCAAATCAATGACACGAATGCGAAATACTTGTGAGAATTCAACACAATTTCAATATAAATACTGGCAATTGTATTGCTATATTACGTAATAATGTATCCTTATCATGTACACATGTTTCAAAAGGTGACGCACCATGAAGACCTTAGGTCGGTTCATTGCAAGTTTTGCGATCGTGTTTTTATTCATTTCCACTCGAATAAACATTTATTTTCTCCCATTTTCTTTTTTTCCATACCCTTATCTCTACCAGCCAAGAGGAACAAGGCCATAGCCATGAGCTGTAATCACATATTATACTTTTTTTTTTAATTTCCAGTTTCTGTTTTGAGTTTAATACTTGCATTTTGGAAGTCAATCTCATTTATCATTAATAATGATTAACAATGAAAAGACGAAGAAAGTCTGCACGCATTTTTTATTCTTTTAAAAAGGACGATCCCGTTTATGAGAAGGAATAGAAAATCGATCTTTAATTTCAGATTCACATGGATTTCTAGTTTTCCAAGCGTAACTAATTATATAATCCGCATCATAGCGCACTCAGTGAAATAGATCCATCATGAAATTTATTACAATGGGACTGTTGTGGTGGCAAAGAGTGTTCGACCTTTCCATAGAATCAAATGTATAAGTCGGACAACTTCTTTTGAAGGGCAATTATTGAGATGAATGATTTCGAATCCAACGGTTAGCATTCGAAGTAAGACTGATATTTGCCGACAAAATAAAATTCGCCATATGATGGCAACGAAAACAGAAACATTTCAATATAGTTTTGGGATACGTCAAAGAGATCTATTGGGAAATCACTCACAATAATTTGACCTTCAGAAAGAAATATGGAATGAAATACTAAAAGCGATATTTTCTGACAAAATAAAGATTACCACGACAGCGCAAATAAAAGTATTTATCTTTGCTTTGAATAGCCTCGAAGCTGTTCCCGTGAAATCGCTCAATACTATTTGATTAAGGCCCTCGTGCAGTTACAAGAAGGCAACAACAAAACAAATATTCCAGTTGATGAAATACGACCTAGGTACAGTTACTAGCTGCTCCATTTTTTTCAGTTCCCTAGTACGGAGTATAAAAAAAAGTAAACTGAGAGGTTTAAAATCAAGTAAAATATCAGATCGAGATCGAGATACAAATTATCCTTTGATTCCCCTTTTTTGTACTTCTTCTAAATATTTTGCCTCTCTTTGTATTCTCCTTTCTAAACTCTTTTCCTCTTTTCTTCTTTTGCTCGGCATTCAGTAGGGGGAATAAGGGATATACAGAAAGTTAAGAAGTGAAGTAAATCAGCAGTATACAATGGTATAGAAGCATGACGATGGCGCATCTTGCATGTGGTTACGTTCTAACACCATCCTATGAGAATATTAGGGTTTATAATCTCATTAGTTGAGAATCTCAACTATTATATGATTTTCATTATTGCGTACAGTACCTCAATTTTGTATTTTCCTGATTCCGCATGTAAATCGTGATTACAAAGGTCGGCTCCTTCTTATTAAATTATCGTTGCCGAGAGTTCACAGTATTATTAAGGTTATTGGTATGGCAAGTCTCTTTTAACTTATCAATGTATTATGAAGATATTTTTTTCCTAATTTGAGATTCCTCTTTCTATGTCGGGCTAAAATAATATTGTATCTACTGTGAAAAAAGCCTGGCTACACCACCAGTACGAGCACCTTATATGGTTTTACATCTGTTCATGTTGTACCCTTCTCCTAATGAGTTGGTTGTTATTATTAACCTTCGTAATAGCCTATAATGCATGCGTTAATTGTTCATTATAGCAGTAGCAGGGACTAATCATTAGCTCATGAAGAACATTGCGACCTTTATTGAAGGTTATGATTATGCGCTTCGAGGGTCGACTTGCGGCTTCTGTCACGTAAGTAAATGCCGAATCTGCATCGTTGCTTTTGTTAATGTTAAAATGCTGGGCACTCAATCGTTTATTAAACGAAGTTCTTTACAACTTTTCTATTTCAAATCTGTCATTGAAGTAGATGAATGACTGAATTATAGGTTTACAAAATATTCGTAACAATGCAAGCACGTTTCCTATTATATTGAGAGAGAGAGAGAGAGAGAGAGAGAGAGAGAGAGAGGGGGAGAGGGGGTAGATGGATAGAGGGGTGTTAAGGGTGGTAAATGGGGAAGGCGATATGTAGGGATGAAAGAGAGAAAAGGAAGATGGAGAGAGAGACAGACATATACATATAATGCATTTAGACCCAAGGGGAGAGAGAGAAAGAGAGAGAGAGAGAGAGAGATAGAGAGAGAAAGAGAGACGGACAGACTGACAGACAGAGAAACAGAAAGACAGATGAAGACCTAAATACGAATTATAAAAAAACTGGGTTATCACTCTAAGGTATTTAAGGTTGATCGAGTATTCAACGAAGAAAAATAATGCTCGTTCCGCATCATAACATATGCTCCAAACACCAATATCATCAGGCAATGGCATAGCGTGCACGTAACCATTGAGGGGCACTTGCATCATGGGGGGGGGGGTGGTCTCAGTTGACAAGGCGAATCGGGAGTGGGAAGGGGGTCATGTCACCTTCCTTCACGTTCATTCCCTCTCTCCCTTACGTTCTTCCTCTTTAATCCCTTCTCTTTCTCCTTTTTTCGCCATTCCGTAGAGGGGGACACTTTTTCCCTGTACTCTTACGCTACGCCACTGCGATCAGACTAGAATCTTATTGAATAGAGGCAATTAAGTTTGACGCAAGCGATATTTCAGATTCATCATTTATTCACCATGCTCCGTACATGGTTAATAAAGCAAATGTATTAGAGCTTAGATAATCAAAGTGTTACCCCTGAGTAAACATGTTTAATATGGCGAAAGAGTAAAAAATAATGAGGTAAGTGATTGCGTAAATAGTAGAAAGAAAAAGGTAAACGGTTATTAAATAAATGCAACGTGAATACATTGACCCATATTCTTACACGTCTATTAAACCCAATGCTTGGCTTTAATCCGATGACCGGGTATTTATGATTATGTAAAGCGTTGTGAGTATAAATCCAAATAATTATCAGAATGATGAATTTATTATTTCCATTGGATGAACAGTTCTAATCTTTTTAAAATCATTGTCAAGAAGACCCTTATCTACAGTATGAACACACCCGGTTCCTACATATCATGTACTTCCGCGTTTTTTGTTGTTGTTGTATTTTTTAAATAAAATATACATACACGCAAAGTAAGATAACATTCAAATGACATTTAGATGAATTGAAGTAACCCAAGCTTAGTGCACTTCCAAGCGTCGAGGTGCGACGTCCTGAGCAAAACAATGAGAAGACGAAACGATTCCCCAAGCTCCTTATTGGTATCAACTTTCATTACTTCAAGTTAATTCATATGAAAACAAAAATCATTCGAGTTCAGAGGAATCTGAGAATAAAATTCAAGAAGAGCAAGTAATTATCCGGATTAGTCTTGGATGTGCACGTTGTTGTATTTCTCAATAACATCTGTTTGTAAGCATTGTCTCTAATTGATATCGAGTACAGCGGAATGACTCAGATCAATTCTAGCTGTAATTGGTGTGTTGTTTCTTGATTCAAATTCACTTTCAAGACAGAGTCTTTGTGTCAAGGAACTCGTTAGAGCACTGAGTGCTAGTTTGAAGGCACACAGACCCTTGTCAGTTTTAATGTGTAGCAAAGTGTCTGAAATGTGAGACTATGCAGACTGTACGGTCTACCGCACTCCATAGGCCCTGTACTCTAGCTGATCCTGACACTGCCAGTGAGTCAGTGACTGTCATAGTTATAATAGGCTATAGGTTTAAACCTTTACGGGAATGTGTTTAAAGATAAAGTTGAGTTCTGGTCATGCGATTGCATTGTGAAAGAAACGGTGTGGGATCGATCAGAAAAAGTTGATCATGTAGCATATAAGTATTGGTGTGAACTGCAAGGTTCTGAAATCATCTAAATGATAACAAATTAGGCCCAGTCTTGGTAAAAGTAACAAGCACTGTACACAGAAAGATGTATGTGGGACTACACAAACATGTGGCATACAAATATACATATTTAGAATATGAAGGCATTTGAAGAGCCATGCTTTGCAGGGAACATTCTTTTCTCTGATGTTCTTCCACACTTGCATAATAACAATGAAATCGCTCATAAATTATTGTTCACCTCTCTCCAGAACTCAACCCTCTCTTTAACTGTGAACATAATAGTCTGTGTCTGAAGACTACTGGGATGCGGCATGGATGTTGTGAGGAGAATGAGAATGGGTATGGGTTCATGTCAGGTTAAGATTCTTAATTGCCTGACTTCTGAAGGTAAACGGATGAACCTGGTAGGAGAACGAACGGTGATGAACCGCATGGTATCTGACGTGCGTCTAATAATGTAAAAGAGGACACTAAAGGTTACACTGATGATAATAATGATGTTTTTCATGACCATAACGACACTATTGATAACAGTCAGTGGTACCAATGATGACATGAAGATAGTAATGATAGCAAAGATGAGCAGAGCAACTATGGTAATCTTGATAACAATGATATCAATATTATGGTGTTAACCGTCATACGTAAACTTAAGTTAATTCATATTTTATCGCTCACATATAGATATTTCAAACAAATAAAAAACAAACAAATAATGCAAAGAAGTAACAAAATAAGAAATATTATTATTATTATCGCAACTAGTTTTGAGTTTCTTAAATTGACTGATGGAGTTTGTTAAATAGTCAGGTGGCTTAGCGTCAAATTTATCGATTATCGTTACTTGCCGGATAAAAGCACCATTTTTGGTACAGGGTTTCCTTAGGACCTACCCTACTAAACGATATTAGGCTAGGAGCCCCCGGCAAAAATTTCAATTTAAGGGTGTGGGGGCGGGGCGTCTTTTTGGAGCCCCCAAATGATTTTATAACATTGATTTGTTGTTGTACAAATGCCATTTTTGGTACAGGGCTTCCTTAGGACCTACTGAACGATATTAGGGTAGGAGCCCCCGGCAAGAATATCATATAAGGGTGTGGGGCGGGGCATCGCCTCGTAGCCCCAAAATAATTTAGAAGGTAATATAACATTTGTTGTTGTACAATTGCCATTTTTGGTACAGGGCTTCCTTAGGACTACTGAACAATATTAGGGTAGGAGCCCCCGGCAAGAATATCATATAAGGGTGTGGGGCGGGGGCGTCGATTTGTAGCCCCCAAATAATTTAGAAGGTAATATAACATTTATTTGTTGTTGTACAAATGCCAGTTTTGGTAGAGTGCTTCCTTAGGACCTACTGAACGATATTAGGGTAGGAGCCCCCGGCAAGAATATCATATAAGGGTGTGGGACAGGGGTGTCGCCTCGTAGTCCACAAACAATTTGTATTAAAGGTAATATAACATTGAGTTTGTGTTGTACAACGCCACGGGGCCCCCAATCACACATATATGAATATTTATGCCGGGGGCTCCTACCCTACCATCATTTAGCAGGTCCTAATGAAGCCCTGTACCAAAAATGGCATTTGTACAACAACAAATAAATGTTATATTACCTTCTAAATTTTTGGGGGGCTACAAATCGACGCCCCCGCCCCACACCCTTTTTTGCCGGGGGCTCCTACCCTAATATTGTTCAGTAGGTCCTAAGGAAGCCCTGTACCAACTATTTCGTCATACTTTTGTAATTTCAGTAGATAAATGAAGAGTTTCATTCCAAAAGGAGCTAAATCCACTTTGGGTACTTCTGAGTAAATCGCCTTTTTTAATTTCTCCACTTTCCATTTAGTAATGTACCTTGGTGTTGTTATATATGTTAAAGGTGCCACCCTGGACCAATAATATATGATTAGAAAAAATCTACCAGTTATTTCTGATTTTTACTAAATTTTTAGATTTTTATTTTTCGTGGATTTAGCTCCTTTTGGAATGAAACATGATTTTGTACCGAAAATTTGTCATATTTTCTCAATAAAATCACTGAAATTTATTAAAATTAGTAGCAAACCTTTCCTTTTAAATAATAATAGTGAAATCACAACTAAAAATACCCTTTGAAAAGAAAGTAAACAACATATCCGAGTTTCATTCCAAAAGGAGCTAAATCCGTTTCATTCCAAAAGGAGCTAAATCCATGTTTCATTCCAAAAGGAGCTAAAACCACAAAATCTAAAAATTTAGTAAAAATCAGAAATAACTGGTAGATTTTTTTTCTTCTCATATATTATTGGTCCAGGGCGACACCTTTAACATATATAACAACATGAAGGTACATGGCTAAAGGGAAGTGGAGAAATAAAAACGTGAAAGTACCCAAAGTGGATTTAGCTCCTTTGGAATGAAACCGAATTGGATTTAGCTCCTTTGGAATGAAACATGATATTGTACATAAAAATTTTCATACTTCCTGGTGAAATTTTAGAATGTGATATAGTGCATTTTGTCCCCATGTAGGAAATCATCATTTTAAGACAAAAAACTCAATTTTGATAAAATATGGATTTAGCTCCTTTTGGAATCAAGCTCTTCAAATAATAATAATAATAACAATAATAATAGGCATTTGTATAGCGCCGTCTATCTAGACAATGCTATTCCGAGGCGCACAAGAAAAATAGAAAGAATGAGAAAGTTTGGACGAGAAAGTTCGGATGAGCGTCATAGTGCCAAGTACAGGTATTGTTAAAAAAGATAAGATTTCATCTTGGATTTAAAGGTCTCTAAGGAAGTTATGATTCTCAAATTAAATGGTAAATTATTCCAAAGATAAGGTGCCAAAATACAAGATAGGAGGGAGAAGAACTTCATTGCTTTGGCGCATACACAAGTAATGTAACTTATAGCCATAATTTAGAGTTCCTTTCGGATATTATTTTACAGCATAATTCATCGAAAATCGAAATCATGAGAACATATTCAACAATTTGCTTTCCAATTTTATATGTTACCAATATCAAAGAAGTCTTCGATCGATTTCCCAGTGGAAAGAGACATCCGTTTGCTAGGGCTGTATGATAAACGAAAAATTCCCCTGCTGACGGGATGATTTTGTTTTAAAAATGAAAAGGAGAGAAAGATAAATGCACCACCCGGACAATTTCTGAATCGTGTCCCTTACTCACGCTAATCGTTAACATTTGTTTAAATCAAATTGTTTTTTAATGAATATGTTTTCTGTGTAAATGTGGATGCCTTCATCTTTCTATAATTACTTAATCCGAACTGCTCCCCTCCCCCTCTCTCTCTCTCTCTCTCTTTCTTTCTCTGTCTCTCTGTCTTTATCTATCTATCTCTCCTGCTCTCTTATTTCACTCTCTCAAATATCTCTTTGTCTCTACTGATATCTATTTCTCTGTGAGCCTGCGACACCATTAAAAAATCTGAGTCATTTCAAAATATAAAGTAAATTTCTAGAGCTATGGTTCAGCATTGCCCCCTTGCTCTCTCAATATGACGCATTCTAATTCCCACTTTGATGTTTATTTTTTCTTTTCTTTAACAGAAAAATATAAAAGAAAGTGGCATCCCAGCGCTAAATTACATCCCTTTCGCAGCACTCAGATTGTAAGCAAAGATATAGATCTCCTAATATGTTCAAGCAACCGACAAGGCGCACCAACTGACTTAAAAACGAAGACGATGGTCTCGCGCGGTGCCTCCATGCAAATGGCCAAGGTTCTGGGAGTGGGAGGGGTGCCCTCTTAGAGCCCAATCTTAAAGTGACTCGGTAACATTGTTGAAGGTTGATGAAAAAACTGCGTAATTTTGTATGAAATGTTACTTATTATATTCCTTCTACTGTACTAACCCTCTAACATGCAAAAAATCCTGAACAAAATTCTCAAACCACAAAGATATTTATGATTTTCTTTGCAGGCGTCACTGTGCAACACCCTCTAACAGTAAATTCTCCCAACCATTTTTGAATTTTCCCAACCGTTTTCCATGATAAGACAGGCTTTTTAAAATCTTTCAACACTTAAATGTCTGGAATGGTATATAAAGCCAATTAATTGCATTGCGACGATTTACATTCACCTAAAATGTAATTAAATTGTAATAATTTAGTTGGGAGAATCGATCAGATCAGTTATTCTCAATTGTTATCATTAATAATGGTCCGTTTTCACTCAAACTTTCAGATTATCTTTAATTGTACATCTAGCATTGAAGTCACTGCCTTAGCTCCATTTTCTCTCATCTGAACAATGTTACCAAGTCCCTTTAAAGATAAAGTTGCGTTCTGTCCATTCTTACATTGTGAAAGAAACTGTCTGGAACCATTAGGGAAAGGCTGATTGTTTAGTGTATATGGTCAGGTTTTTTATCAGTCCTGCTGGAAGTCACATAAATTGCACCAAAAAAAGGATATAATGAGACTATACACACAATGTAGCATGAAAGTTTGGTCCAAATTATCTTATGTTCATTTTTCGAACTGTAATATGTTTCGTATATGGGGGCATTTGAAGAGTAATCATTTTTCAGGGGACAATTCTACCATGATATTCTTCAAAACTGACATAAAATTAATGCGAAAGCTCACACATTATTGTTCATATTTACCAGAACTCAACCTTTTCTATTTTTTAGGTTTGAGAGAGGTGCACTTGCTTCTCACATATACCGAGTTTAGAGTACGCGTGGAAGGAGAGAAGATAATGGTCATCATGAGATGTCGTGATCGAAGGGATGGGGGGGTATATTGGGAGGCGTCATATCCCTTGAAAATACATTTGAAAATATGGCACTGTTGAGGCAAATGCAATAACTTTCTTTTGATAACACTTTTTTTTCAAAGCTTCTGTCGGCATGTATGATAATCTAATGAATTTTTCCCTCGTCGATAAATTTTGAAATCCGAGATTGGTTTGAAGATTCCATTTGCACAAATTGGGTTTTGAAAACAGTCCCTCATTTTCAAATTCCTGACTCTGTGACTGCAAAGGGTTTAAGGCTATCTTGAAAGAGTTGGTAGGAAGGTATGATTAATCAAAATTTCTTCCCTGGTCGTTGTTTTTCAGAGAAATCTTTTCCCTGGGTGACCGAACAAACATAGAGGAAACTAATACTGTGAGATTAAACATACAAAATAAAGTCCAAGTTTATTTTGAGCTTCTCCGATTACCGGGAGCCATTGATTTATTATCTCTAAACAGTGGCGAATCTACGGGGGACACATGTGCACGTACGCCCAAAATCTCATCACCCAAAAATTGAAAAGTATAGAAAAACAAAATGAAGGTGAGGAAAGGAACGTATAAAGAAGACAATAAGATTCCCTCCCATTCCTTCCCCTCTTCGATGGCCTTCAATTCGTGTTTCATCCACCTAGTATTTAGATCGATGCCCCCTCCCTCATGAACCCCCTTTTATGCCAGGAACCATGCTACGCCCCTGTCTCACGGCAATTTCAATCTTGAAGATGTAGAATGAACCTGTAGAATGCCGCAAGGAAAATGGTTCAATGAATTATTATTTTCGCGGTTTTTCAGGGAAGTACAATTTTTCCGGGATAATTACCACGTGAAACAAAACAATCTTGATAATTACTCCCCCCTTTTTAGTATAGAACTATTTCGCTTAATTTATGTGAGAAAAAACAGTATTTTGAAAATAAAATGATGACGTTTTTGTGCACAGTATTACGTTACAAGGAATAAAAATTCGCGTAATCAAACAGAAAAATATTTGTAAAGGTTTTTTTGAAGCATACATACAAATCACTAAAAGTAATAATTTTTGCATGATCTCATGAAGTAAACATCATGTTATACCCCTAGTTATCATGTTTCATGATGTTTAATAAACATAATACAATTGCATTCGAAGAATATAATGTAATGAAATATCTTCTTCTTTTTTTTTAGTGGAATACGTTTTTTTAACCATGAAATAAATTAAACCCCTAGGATTTCGTTTTATTCATCCAAAAACCACAAGTTAAACAAAATGGTAATTGAAAACCCGGCGGTTTCACCAAACCTAGTTCGAAAAAAAAAGAAAAGTACCATCAAATTCTTACAAAAAGATTGTCAATATGCACCATATTTTCTAACTAAAATCCTTTTTTAACGTCTCCCTCTCCCCACCCCCTTTTTCCAGATCAGATCAGAATTTTCAGCCAGCCGAAGTTCTATATGTACGTAGAGTATAATTTTTAAAAGATGTTATTGCTTATTGCTAGGGAAATTTGTATACTTAATGGTCGTGGTGGAGTGGATACGTCAACGGACTGTCGATCACACGGTCCGTGGTTCGAGTCGACCCGCCGCGGCACTAATGTCCTTTGGCAAGACATTGATCTACATTTGCCACACTCAACCCAGGTGATGTAAATGGGTACCTGGCAGGAATTCATTCCATGAAATGCTAGAGCGCCGTAATGGCCGCTGTGCTAAAGCCAGGGTAATAATTGGGAGCGCCTTGAGTGTCAAGTCTGACAGATATGAGCCCTGAACCCAATATTATTTATGGTATTTATTTATTTGTTATTTTTTCTTCCCTATAGAAATTATTTTTGTGACGTGTATCGTGGTATTCATACTCATTCTTCCGTGTCTACTGATAATAAAAACAATCACGTGATTTTGACGAAGTTTACATTAATCACTAATAGGTTATTTAATGTAATCAAATTTAATGCACACATTTTTGTTAAGTGCCTCGTTACAAATTCTTTCATTCAACTGTTACGAATAATTCTATTTCAATATAGTCAGAATGCGAATTGCATACTTGACGTGTTGTTAGGTAGGACAAGCCATAATGTTTGTCCTACCTAGCAACAATCAATGTGAATGTGAATTAAGGTGAATCAAAAAAAAATTGTAGCGAGGCACTTAACAAAGATGTGTGCATTAAATTTGATTACATTACGACAACGGTCCATTGTATTATTTCATAATATGCAAGCTGCACAAGAGCGATGCGTCATTCATGCATGGGAATACCAAGGTCCTTTCGAATTAAGATACACTGCAAATAAATAGTTTTTCTGGAGTATCATTATTTCTCTTTATGATATGAAACGCAATCAACATGGCGAAGGCAAATATCCCTCTGTGATACGATTGAAAACATTTTAGAGACGAGGATTCGTCAGACTGGTTTATTAACGTATAATTGGTAAACAATTGGCGTCCATTTAGGCAAAAGCACTGAGCGGGATACGTCCTATGAAATGTCAATGGCCGGGGGAAGTAAGGATAGCCAGGCTGCAGGTTGAATTCAAATTAAAGGTACAATCACACAATGTTAAATACACTGTTGCCCATTAAGTTGGAATGTTTTTTTCTGACCTCTTTTCATGAAACGAATGTGACAATATAGTTTATCTTGATAGATAAATTGTATTATCTTCTCAATCTCTATCGCTCCTTAGATTAATCACTAAAGTTTTGAGAAGATGTAAACTTTATATATCAAGAATAACCCATTAACGTCACAATCATTTCAAGAAAATAGGTACGAAAATAATATTCCAACTTAATGGGCAAGAGTGTATAAATGAAAAAGTGGTCAAATTGTGCCTAACTGCCTTTATTAGACTGCAGATTGAAAAGTTGATATCAACATGATACACGAACGACGTATTTTAAAGCATTGACGTAGCTAGGAGGGGCATGAAGATTTTTGTTCTTCTCTGCGGTACGATTGAATGGCGAAGCAGAGAATTGGGAGAGAGAGTGAGAGGGAGAGAGAGAGTGTGTATGTGAGAGAGAGGAAGAGAGAGAGAGAGAGGGAGAGAGAGTAAGAGAGAGAGAGAGAGAGAGAGAGAGAGAGAGGGTGAGAGAGAGAGGAGAGAGAGAGAGGGGAGAGAGAGTGTGAGAGAGAGGGAGAGGGAGAGATAGAGAGAGAGAGAGAGAGAGAGAGAGGGAGAGGGAGAGGGAGAGGGGAAGAAGGCAATGCAGAAGGGAGATGATACTACTACTACTCCCCCACTCCATGTGCACTCCCCTCATTCTCAGATTTAATCCATCCAGTATGACCCGTACCCCCACCCCACCCTCCTAGCTACCTAGCTACGCCATTGGTTCAAAGAGAAAATCTGAGTATGGACGTACAAGAAATAGTCGACATGGGAGTGTGGAATGGACTGGGGCATAGAAACAGCTTTCCACATAATTATAAAGAAATTGTTAGGTACTCGGAGGAAATCTGTTACTACGTTAAGGGAATAAATCAGACGTTTCTCAGAAACACTTCACAACACTAAAACAGCTGTACCCGATTCATCAGACTTGCCTGACCTGCCATCATTGCCCCTCAAGAAACCTTCACCTTATCGTTCCCCTCTCCCTCATTATCCATCCTCATATCCAGTAAAATCAGTTTCAATTCTAACTAGGATGGTTCATACGTTGACATTTCCCGTGATTTGACCCCCACGACCCGTATTCAAGGCCCGGTCACACAGCCCTCCACGGGCGTATCGCGGCCGAATCACGGCCAAAAATTTCTGCCCGTGAAGCAGACGCTGTTGGACGCTTTGAGGTCGCGATAAAGACGCGATACAGCCGTACTTTACCCGTCGTTACACGCGGTAAGAAATTCACACGCGGTTGGCCGCGCGAAAAAGTTTTGGGCTGCCCAAAATTTAGACCGCGGGTAATCGCGGGCGGTACACGTGGTACACACGCGGTAAAGACGCGGTACAGACGCG
>CP137679.1:26899538-27024538 GCA_037976565.1 Mesocentrotus franciscanus | reverse complement strand
CCTCCATTAATTCTTTTAAATGAAATCTCAGGTGTTTCCTTTTGAGTAAGTATGTATGAAATTAATGTTGATGTCGCGCTGTATCGTACAGGTGGTTATACAGACTTTGTTTTTGTTATTTTGCAATGCCATTGATTTCATCGATTTGCTTTCTCTTCTTCTTCTTCTTCTTCTTCTTCTTCTTCTTCTTCTTCTTCTTCTTCTTCTGCCTCTTCTTCTTCCACTTCTTTTTCTTCTTCCTCTTCTTCTTCTTCCTTCCCTTCTTCACCTTCTCCTACTTATCATTATTATATTATTTTCGTTACTCTTTATTCGATTTTTTGTCTTCTTCTCAAATTCACTCTCCTTGTACGTCTCTAGAATCTCATACTATACTACTCCGTTTTCGCCTCCTATAACGACTTTTAAATTCAGACCTACTACATGTATATTATGTTACTCAAACCGGAAGCCTATTCACATACGAGCTATTTTATTTAGGCTCCCCACATTTTACATTGTTTACCTTGCCTGTCATATCTATATATTTCGAAACTTCGTACCTATTTTCCGTACATTATACTTGATTTGAAATGTTTAATTTTGTTGGGTGTAATCTACGCTTATATTATACGCTTGTATAAAAAGAACAATTTAAATTGTTTTTTGATGTAAATGTGGAACAAATAAAACTTCAATGGGCGAGTATTTTCCGGATCTAATTCACTTATTCCAAACAGTTTCCCGACGAAGTTTTTCTTAATTTGTTAGGTCTGTTTGTTTGCTCTTAAGTTTCCATCCATTTTAATTCACCTTCTTTCTTTTGTTGTTCTTCTTCTTTTTAGCGTTTTGTTTCTCTGCATCCATCCACTATGGTTACCGGTATGATTAGTTTTGCTAGACTACAAATCGATTAAAAAAATACTTTATCCCCGTCCAGGGATTAGAGGAAAATATAAAATCAGCCAAAATCGATGGAAAGATATCATTCCACCAGAACTCTAGTATCCGCAGTGAGGCTTTCTTAGCTGGCATATTACATTACATCGTAACTTGGTGATGCAGTTTACAGGAGTCGAAATTTATGAAGAATGAGGAGAAAAGAAGAGAAAGAGAGGGAGAGGGGGATCAGGATAACGGTTTTTTTCTTGACCAATGCTACCTTGTCACGAAAGAAGAATGGACAGTTTCCCAAAAGGGAAAGCAGCTCATGTTCCCCTTTACTGTACTCCACCCTGCCTAAGTTCTTTTCATCATTATTCCCTCCTTCCAGCCATTACCAGTTTCCCGGAGCCTCCCATTGGATCACGTGACTATGGCCAAAGTACCGTGCCTTTCATTGCGCCATTATCGATTACATCGGCCATTTGTGTTGTCAGCCCGCCTCTATCAGACACCGCAATGTTTGCTCATGATGTCAACCGCATCCCATAGGATCACTTATGGAAAGGCGAAAGGAGACGTGGAGAGAGAGAGAAAGAGAGAGAGAGAGAAAGAAAGGGAAGGGGAAGAGATCATGGAGAATGAGAGACAGGGATGAAAAGAGGCATAGAGATGGGAAAAGTAAGAGAGACTAAGAGGAATAGAAAAGAAGAGAGGAAGAGGAAAGGGAGGGGTAAGAGAGAATGATAGAGAAATAAAAAGACGTGGAAGAGATAAAGAGGGAAACAGAGGTAGAGAAACGGAGTGAGGGGATAGAGAGCGAGAGACGGCGAGTATATATAGAGAGGTCGAGAGGGAAGATAGATAAAGAGGATGAAAAAGGAAAGGGAAGAGAAAGAGAGAGGCTAAGATAGAATGATAGAGAAAGGAAGAAGGGTAAAGAAAAAGAAATATAAATATAAAGAGAAAGGGAGAGGGAATAGAAAGGGGAAAGGTAAAGAGAGAATGTTAACCAGAGAGGGAGAGAGAGAGAGAGAGAGAGAGAGAAGGGGGTGGTGGGGGTTCGTCCCTGTTTAGGCAATGCATCTTATCATCATGTTCATTTTCAAAGCAAACCCATCACGGTAAACGAAAAGGACCGTAGAGCTATAACTGATAACTTTCCTCATTGTAATTACAGTCAATGATTTAATGTCTAAGTGGGGCTGAAATCTTTGAAAATTGGAGATGATTAGACGTAATAAGTAGAAGGACGTACTTTCTCGACCCTTTTAATACATAGCTACTTTTGTTCATGTTCGTCTAAAATTATATTCTGTTTTTCACATCACGTGACATTTTCCAAAATCGATATAATTATTTTCAATGTTTTCTAGACAGCTTACAGCTTTCAAACAAAATAATGTCACAGAGGTAGGATGAATATCCTTTTATTAGAAATTAAACAATTATGTAATATTGACTGCCCTTGAGTGGTATATCAGGTATATTGCATTTAGCTCGCGAATATTGTGCGAGTCGAAGACGAGTGTAGTATATCTTATATACCAGTAAAGAAAGCCAGTATTATTTGTATTGTACATACAAAATCGAACTATAATGAAATTCTAAAGGATTGAAAAAGGTCAATTTATTTACTAAATTCCAATGATGATGCCCTTCATGTACATAAAACAAGTAGTTCCATGGCAATTTTCTAATCCAACAGTGTCTTGACTTGTCTTGAAGCAAAATTGTCAAGTCAAAATGAAAGATGATCCAAGGTTGTATATAAATTGGTGTTTAAACGCAATATTAGCCTAACGTTTTACATTATTTACAGGTTTTTTTTTTGTTAAAAGTCACTTTTGATAGTATATACATGTAGTTTATTGTCACATAACAGCGAATGAAGCCAGCATGCGCAATCAGCTCTATCTTGCTCATATATATTTAAACGTCTTTGATTGTAACAATATTTCACGTTGATTCTCCATCTGTGCATGGAGTGACGTAATATAGGGAAGAAAAGCAATATGCTAACAATGTTGAACTTGATCAAAGAAAAGGAATCAATACATGATTGTATTCTCTTGGAAAAGAGACTCGTATGTTTGATAATCAGGAATATTCGTCCGGAAATTAAAATGTAGAAATGAATATCGCATTCAGCTAGTCAAGGACACACATTTATATACTAGGAACAGCAAAACAAAACAATAGGTATTATCACAAATATTGTCACGGGGGAGCGTGTATGCAGCTCGCTTTTTAATACACGTGTTTTGAATTCGATGGCATATAGAGGAAGAAAAAATACAGTTTTTTATGAACCCTCAGAGACGGAATGAATAATGACATAGCTCACACCATAAAAAACCGTGTTCACAAGCTCACTACGTGATCTGACATACGAAACGTGGAACGTATTCCATTTAATATACGTATTTTAAACACATATTTTGCCGTTGTTTAGCAATAACATTTTAACTGATATGAATTGGTCTATTTTAAAGGTCATTTATAGTTTTCATGAGACGTTATTTAACTTTTGGACTAAAATTTAGTCTTTTTTACTGGGCTGCTGGAGCATTAAAAAAAAGTTTATCCTATGATTAAAACATCACAACATATCACATGGTCAGGATATATTTTTAGAGATTAACATTCAAAGTTTTGTTTGTTCTTTCTTTTTCACTCTTTTCTTTAAATGGAAAAGTATCAAATCAGTAAACTAAATTTATTAACCAGCAGTAGAAGCAACAATATAAAATCCAAAGGGTCTATAGTTAAATTGCCAACAGTACTAGTTGTCGACTTTCGGTGAATGTTCGGTGTATGTCCTTTGTCAATTAGCTGCCATTCTTTTCTCAACCAAATATCGCCCGGAAATTGTCGTCATGCACTGAACTTTAGTTCAGTAGGCGATCAGTTGCCAATCGATCTGAGAACTGTCGCCTACTGTTGGAAAACCAAGAAGAAAAAGATCTTTCCAGGACCAGTTTGGTCGGCAAAAGATTTAAAGGGATTGAGTATCTTTGTCTCAGATTCTAAACAAAATCCTGGATTTAGCTCATGCTGCAATCATAAGTATAAACCTTTAGGTCAGTCAGGAATCCCATGACGTTTACAAGCCGATCGCCCGTCTGATTATCAAGATATTCATGATTGAATTCGAAATTTAAAAAACCTGTTTTCCCAACGGTTTTTATAACACTACAGTCTATTGGGGAAAATTAGTATGGTAAAACCGGTCACTCAAAGATTTTTACTTTTTTGAGGCACTTCATGATCATTTTGAAGCGCAATTTTGTTAGGGCTTCAATATTACACCATATCACAGACGCTGATAACACGTAGGGCCATGCATCTCAGATTTAGCTTTGTTAAACGATGCCTTTAAGCTTTAGTCTTCTTCAATATTGGTTAACCCGCTGACTACTGAATGTCTGCTTCCCATAGGCTTGATACAGTCACCTTTCTGTTCCTGTAAGCATTGAGTTAATAGAAGATAAAGCATGTAACGATTCTAAGCTGCTGCTAGTTTAACCTTACTCTCCTAGACTCCTACATTGAAATGATAATCAAGCTGAATGATTAATAATTTACATCACTGGCAGTCGCTGATCACCGGAATTCAAAGAAAGTACTAGAGTGACTGATCCTCGATCATGTTCGACAAGATTTCACCAGGTGCATGCTCTACATGCGAGGCCATACATTTCAAATGGAGGAAGCCAGAATAACTTGTCAAAATGTTGCTAGAAAAAAAAATACAAGCCCGACCCCCAATCATCATGATCATAGTTTGCGTGTGTGTGTTTTGTGTGTGGGCGTGTGTGGGTGCGTGTGTGTGTGTTACGGTGTGGGTGTGGTGTGTGCTTACGGGGTTAAGTAGGAGAAATGGTGGAGGGGTGGCGGGGATATTAGTGGAGGGGCATTGTAAACAAATATGTATTATGTTATTTTTTTATGAATGATGGTACAAGTAATAACTATTAAAGTTTAGTATGTTATTATAAAAATGTAGTGTTAAGTGTTATGTGTTAAGAAAATGAAGATTTGTCTTTGTATGGAATTATTTACATTGATTTTTTATGCAATGATTTATTTTGAATGAAATCTCTAATAAATACAAAATATGGGAAAAAGTGAGTACGTGTGTGCGCGTGTGTGAGTAGGGGAAGGGGACAGAGTCATCAAAATGTCAAAATACAAGGTACGAACTGACAAATTCGTCGATATAAATACGAATTTGCTCACAGACATTTTGAAGGAGGGATGTCATCCCTCTGGCGAACCATTGCCCTGTTATACGACACACGCTCCAGAGACAATCGCACCGGCGGCCGATCTCCTAAATCAAAAATCTGACTTCAGTCCCAACCAGTACTACACCTAACCCTAACCCTAACCTACAACCAAATCCCAACCGTACCTTTTATCCCGTATCTCTGACGAAATAAAGCCCGAGGCAGTTTTCGCCGGAGTAAAAGTCAGATCACTCCTTGCCCACAGTCCTCCGTCCATAAAGCATCGTAAAGGTCTCTCAGCACCCGCGGGCATTGACCAAGATTCATCCGCCACTTGAGACAAGGTACCATCAAATGGCTGCGCCCAGACAAACTAGTTCATTATTACCCCCAGGACAGTAGGCGGTAAAGGAACCTGGATAACTCTACATGCAAACAATGATATCTGGAGTACGGTTCGGATCAATTACTTTGTCTAAAAATATTATTTTACAGGATATTGACTTTTTTAAAAGCATGTCTATGTTATAAGATAATACACACCTTTATACGTTGCCTTAGGGTTGGTGTAAGCTTGAAAACAAATCTGAAATCATCAGGTCAAAGAAATAAGTTGGTCATCCTGTTAGCCACTCTGATTCCATATACATGTATGTATCACTAGCCTGTTTAGCGTGGGGGCACATGGGCACGTGCCCTCGGCTAAACCAATTGTACATTGTACAATACTTTTGGTTGACTCATGGTAAAGACTTAACAATAACAACCAACAAACAAACACACAAACAGACAGACAGACAACAAATAAACGAACACAAACGTGTATCACAAACAATAACGTTTAATTGTATACGTGCCACCCTTCATGTCCGGCAAATGACTTCTGATTTGTTTCTTTTTATCGGCTAGTTGGTATCATGAGCGAACTTTCAATAGTAAAAGTTTGGTTCACTTTCTTATACATGTATCTATTGACATCGAATGAATGGTAACATGTTAATTTTGCAAAACCATGGCTTCACCGACAACACTCTTAATAGGAGTAACAGCTGTCTCAAGAAGAGAAACTGGGAGATCCCGGCCTGCTTCATTACTTCATCCATTACTGCAATTAAACTGTATATTTTAAAGAAGTTTAATATATTCTAGTAACTGTTGCACATGTCACTCTGTTTCACCCAAGCCCAAGTCTTTAAAAAAAGGGAAAAAAGAAATAGGACAGTGTTTTACTCTTAAAAATAAATACAAACAAGATCACGCCACCATTTTTGTTAGAAAGGCAACATACTAGTATATGTGAGACTGGACTGGACTATTTTTATTACTAAGGCAGCATATAAGTAGGTCATTTACAACCACAAGATCGTGACAAAAACCAACACCGTTAATCCGACGCCATAGGTCACCTACATTATTAATTGGACATGTGAGGTGAGATTGAGAAATCGAAAGGGGAAAGGGTGTGAATGAGAAAAGAACGAGGAGAGTGAGAAGGGACGGAACGAGAATGGGAGAGACGGAAAGAGGATAAGATAAGAAGAAAAAGGAACGGGGAGAAACTGGAAGTAAGAGAGGACAGTTGGCAAGAAAGTAGAAGAGACAGAAACAGAATGGGAAGAAATTTGAAAGAGACTGGAATAGAATATTTAGTGACGGAAAGAGAATGCGAGATACTGAAAGAGAACGGGGAAATATCGAAAGATCTAAAATGGGGAGACAGGAAAGCAGAATGGGAGGAGATGGTCGTGGTCGTGATCGAAAGATTAATCAGAGAGATCGAGACTATAGATGGAGAGGTACTGAGTAACAATACGATAGTGAGCGACAGAGAACATTAAAAATGGGTAGAGAAGGAGAAAGAATGGGGAGAGACCGAAATAGAATGAGGAGAGATGGAAAGACAAAACGGCGGATTGATATAGCTCCGTTTGATCACTTTCAAGATACACGATTCCCCAAAGGCACATTACGTGTCAAACCAGATTAAACCGCATCTATTACACCTAATTACATTACAATGACGATGCAGTGATCATTCACTCCAGTGTCAAAAAGTCACGGGCTTCCGAAAGCATCTTCTCAATGACCATACTTCGCACCTCCAAGACGCGCAATATTTGCTTTTGAATAACCCGAACCGGTGCTTTATCATGATCATAGAGCCACATTTACTTAAGACCTGGAGGAAACCGAAGCCCAAAAAAATAATTGACGGAAAATATCCAAAAAGAACGAAAAAGTAAGAAAAGAAAAGGTTACCGTAATGAATAAGGATTAGATGTATCAAAAATAAGTACAAAATATGACGACTATTGGCAAACAGAAAAGATTCTGAGGAAGGTAAGGCAAGAAAGAGGTCGAACACCCTACCCTCACGTTCGTCTGGGAACCCTTGCGGAACCCAATGTAACCCTTGCGCAGATAATACCATGGCTCTAGGGAGCGGCTGAGAAAGGCATTGGAAATCAATGAGAGAGGTGTAAGGATATACACCGAGGTCACTTGACACACTAATCCCTGCCTTTGCCTCCCGGACGACACACTCCTAGACTTCCGTCATTTAAAGATACTATGTCCCTTTTGCATCCAGCATCAAATTCTGTAGAACTTTGCAGGAATTATGTCATGTATGTCCTATCTGTGAAATTTAAACGTTAGCAGTGTCCTAACATTCAAATTATGCAAGGAAACCCGTTTACTTGCTAGACTTCACTGTCAGACACTATTGAGTGACTGACTGGCTTTTTCATCTTTGGTAATAACATACATAAAATGAGCTGTAAAGGGTACATGAGCATTTGTCTCCATCAATAACCCACTTCTTGTAATGGCAAAAGTTAAACTGATTGAATCTTTGCGCAGCATAAAACGTACGATCATTCGGTACAATGGTCTGACAAATCAGACTATTACTTACTGGCTCTATAGCTCCTAAGTCAATTCGACAACTAATAGTCGTTATTTTCCCACTTAAAGACATTTTCAAACCCCCTTTTTTTTAGGGAAGTTCTAAATTAGTATTGTCTTTCAAATGTCGTTGGAATTTAACCTTTTCATTTTTTGGGCCTGCAAATGGGACATAGTACCTTTAAAGGTATCCATGTGTTCAAAGTTTGTATATAGTCGGTGTTGTTGTTCTTTAATAATTTTAGAAACACGCTTTAAAAGATGTTGCATTTCATACGTGTAAGCAGAGAGTATACAACTTTGTTTTTAAAAAGGAAGACGCACCATACCGAGAAAAAAGGGGGCCGTGGGCCACCATTGCTTATGAGGCTAATGCTTTATAAAGCTATCAAAAGCCTAACTATTCTTTGTTTGTATTGTGTCTCTACATGGTTGTTGATAGTAATTGTTACAATCAAATGCCAAGAAATAGCTGCAATCAATATGTTAAAAACTGTATTTGGACGCTTTTAATGTACTTTGTAAGGCGTTGCCATCGTTTTATCAGCTCTGTCGGACATTCCTAAAACAAGATGTAATTTGAGAAGTTAAATTCTTGCAAGTACCAAAGTACTATTTTTATTACACTGGGTCGAGAAAGACAAAAGATAAATTCAGTTAACGTGCCTGTATTTCCTTTTGTTTACTTTTTAATATCGGTTACTTGTTTTCTAGTTTGGTTCACGAAACGTAACTGCTGTAGAAACATTCTTGTGTCTTAGTTATGCATTAACCTGCCACCCTCAATTCGGACTGATTTTATGCCATTAATATTGAAGGAATGTAGAGTGTACTTGATATGCATGCAACTTTCAAGATCGCTGGTAAAACTCAGCGCACGTACCACAAATATTTTAACATTCTAACCATGGAGTATGAGCTCCCGAAAGTGTTGACTTTCAGACACACCAATGAAAACTGAATGACATGTTTCAAATCGCTCTATGTGTTCAGAATGTAATAGAGATCGCTTAATGCATTGAAGGCACTTGTTAGGGGGATGCTTGATACCTTTTGGTTTGCTTTACGGAACGTTATCTATATATCATTTCCTTACTATGCATGGTTAGTTAATGTTCTATTTACCCGGAGCCGAGTCCTATAGACTACCACATTCGTTGGAGTATTATTTTTCATAGACGCAGTACGTGTGAAAAATGTCGACTTAAGTCGTCAGCTGCGTGTCCGAAAGTCGAACAAAGCGGGGATAGGGTTTAGTTAACAATACGAGGTTCATTAATTCACACATTATGTTCATGTTCTATTTATCTATGTCAATTTACTGTTATTTTATCCAGACTTTGATTCAAGGAAGCTTCGTTATTCCGAATGTTGTCTTCCTTAGATATGAATGTAGTTCTGCGGCAGAGAAAGAGAGAGAGAGAGGGGAGAAAGAGAGAGAAAGAGAGACAGGGCGACCGAAAGACAGCAAGAGAAAGATAGAGAGAGATGGAGAGAGAAGTTGCTAAATATCTAATATTTATGGAGGCATATGTACGGTGGGACCTCTTGGGAATAGAAAAACTCACTGAAATCCGACCATGTTAGAGCAACTTATCAGATTTTCAGCTAAAGGCGTCGAAAGGTCGTTTTATTAAAAAGAGCCCTAGCTGACTTGCTGTCAAGTTCGTTGTTTTTTCAGAATAAGGCTACCTTTCCATTTTCATCTAGAGTAAGCACGCTTCATTTCAGTCATGTACTGAACACACAATTCCCTTTCATTGGCTGTTTGATGTCATCAGCTGGCTCTTTGCGTATTTTTTTTTTTTAGATCTAGTTTTTAAATGACAATGCATATTAAGCTATCGAGTGGCACTAATTATTTTCACATTCAAATTCATATTCAATATTGATTCGCTCTAAATCTTGTTTATTATTCATACCCGTAAGGGAGATATTTTGTTCAATCATTATTAGATCTAGTTTTTAAATGACAATGCATATTAAGCTATCGAGTGGCACTAATTATTTTCACATTCAAATTCATATTCAATATTGATTCGCTCTAAATCTTGTTTATTATTCATACCCGTACGGGAGATATTTGTGTTCAATCATCAATGTCTTATTATAATTTTATTTTTGCTTGTGCCCCTTTTCCCGCTTGTCAGAGATCTTTTAGGCTTGTTCCCCTACCGACAATGACGCCGCTGATGGAGAAGGTATCTGTGACGAGGTTCACAGTTTTAGGGTATGGGGATTCTTGTTTCATTCTAAACCTATTTCCTCCCACCTCACATTTTGGTCAACTATTCACATCTGCGATTACCCTTCTGGCAGCTCCGAAGCAGGGGCGTCACTAGATCATTTTGAATTGGGGGAGGGGGGAAGGGGAGGGAAGGGGACCACTTTTACGACTCACTTGCCTAAAAACTATCCATCAAGAAAAAATTCAACACTTTTTCAGATTTTCCGAGAACCTATATGAAATGTCGAGTTTCCAGAAGAACAAACAATTGTAGAAGGGGAAGGGATGTACTGTCACTTACCCCAGTACCCGTCAAGCGACGCCCCTCATTCAAGCAGACTACCCAAAATATTTGGCTTTCATGACATCGGTATCGATATCCATCCTTTTCGAGCCGTTTGAAGGCGGGATGGTGTTCATGAAGTAATCCGTCGAGAGATCAATGTTTTTGGTCTCGCATTGGAATCGTATATCTTTCTTCTTTTTTTGCCGAGTGAAACATGATGTCTATGCAAATGCGGTTATTGAATTGTTAATCCAGCATTGATATCAATGGTATCTCCGTAACTAGAAGCAGATTCTTAGCCCCATTTTCAACACTCTCTACGTCTCTCTGTGTCTGTCTTTCTGTTCCTCTCCTCTCTCATTCTGTCACCTTTTATCTATTTTCTTACCCCTCTCTCTACTCCCTTCTCTCTGTCCCCATTTATCCTCCGTTTTTCCAACTCTTTCTGTCATCCCCTCTCCCTCTCTTTCCTTCTCTTCCTCCTTGCCTTTCTTCTATCTTCTCTTCTGTCTCCCTTCTCTCTTTTCATCATTTATTTCGGTTTCTTATATTATCACATTTTCGAAATGATTGTCTCTCAATCTATACTTTCTTTACGATAATGCGCTGTATAGGAATCTACTTATTATTATCATTATGGTACTATTATTTCTTCTAAAATAATAATAAAAAATTGATATCTTCAAGATCAATCTGCATGCATTCTATACAGATAATACAGTCAAATAGAGAAAGGGGAATACAGCCAACAGTTACAAAACCATCAAATACTTGTTTATAATACTAAATAATTGTTTTGAGTCTCAATAATATAAATAAATTTAAACAAAAGTATTTTAGTTATTTTATCATTTTACTCACATACTTTTTTGAAAGAGAGCTTGAATTCCACCGTGCTACAATACTGCGTTGCCTGCAACCTTAAATATAGTATACAAAGTCAATAGTTTGAATTTGTCTATATATCTGTCAGGGTACTAAATACCCCCACTGCTGGATATGGTTGAGAAAGCAAGAAACCAAGAAACCAATGAAAAATTCCCCTTCCAAATAGGGGCGTTCACACCTATAGAAAAAAGTGAGAATTAAAAATCGATTTTTGCATCGCGATCCATAAATCTTCTTCTTTTTTTGCGTGTGTGGACAGAATAATTTCACTAATCTTCGTGAATCGCATCGCGATATAATTCGCAGTAAGTCTTGCGATTTTTCCGAATAATCGCGATAGTTTGCTGTGTGTGTGAATGGTATTGAGAATCAAAAATCGATTTATGTAATCCCAGGATTCTAAGCGCGCATACATCGTCGAGATTCACGCATGCGCAGGTCGGACGTTCTTGCCGTCGAGCGAGAATTCTCCCTGTGTGTGAATGGTCCCCCCAAAAAAAATCTTTGCATCGCGATCCAATTCGCACTAAATTGACATGTGTGAACGATCGCAAAAAGTCGATCTTTGCATCGCGATCTAAATCGCACTAATTGTTATGTGTGAACGGGCCTAATTGAGCTTCATTTTACCAACCGGGATGGAAGGGGAGGGGGACTAGCTCAACCATCGCTCCAGAAATGATCAACCTTCTATTCTAGCTCTGAAGATGCTCCCCCTGTGGAGTACAATCAACTCTAGGCTGACGTAATAAGCGGAAGATGATATTCCTCAGCCTTCGAAACGTTTCATGATTATTCGATTAATGCGCTGAGATATGTAATAAACTATCGGTATACGTTCGGTTATTTAAAGAGGTTCACAGAACGAGGATACGGATAATTTATTATTCTTTTTGTAGTACCGCTTCGTATAAAACAATACTCCGAGTCAATCTGATAAATTAAGAATACACTGAACAATGAATTTCAACCAGATTTCTAAACTTGGACGAAAATATGTAAAACATTAAATCACGTACCGCAATGAATTCATATTTGTTCTATTTACATCAAGACATATTCGTGCAAACGGAGAATAATATTGCTGCAATTTCGCATGGTAGATAATTTCGAATTCAATAACTTGTCTGATAAAAGATTTTAAAAAGTCTCCAAACTTTGTGTAAAAGATATGATTTTGCACCTTTTGGCTGTCAGCACAGAAGACAAAACTTCCTTTACTTCGATATTTGTCAATATTTAGCAAAGTATATAGCGATAAATTTACTCCATTTGTAAACCTTATATCACCTGTTGAAAAGATATGAAGTTCACAGATGTCATAAGATTCCAAACAACTTGTTCCGACATTTCTTAGAGGCTCACATCATGATTTAAAGGCAATGTATGTCGGCCTTTATTATTGTCGTTTGTTTAATATTTTATTCTGTGCCTGTCATGAAATATGTATAATTTCCGCGAATCATTATGAACTTGTTTGCGCAGAAATAATAAAGCAGTAAATTAAGAACCAGATGAAAAACATGAGGCAATTATACTACAAAATTAACGATTCTTCGAAACAAAGTGCCCTTAGAACCCCCTTCCAGCTAAGTACATCTTGACTTCAATACACAGATTATTCAATTAGGCAGAGTTGCAACTAGTAATGTTTAAAGGATAGATACACGTGTTTTTTTAATTCTTCTAAACGAAAATGTTATTGCAAGATAGGTCAACTGAGCAAACTTTAATCACATTATGTCTTTAAATCTGAGGCGTCGTACCACCGATAGGCCTATGGCCAACATCACAATTCTCATTTTTAATCCATGTTGCAAGACCTGAGGATATGAAATTATGTCTTGATTAATTTAGTTAGGTAAAATACGTGATATATGATACTCAAGCAAACGAAATAAAAGCAAACGAATGAACGGGTTATGAAATTATTTAACAAAAAACATGCATGAATCAGAATTTGATACACACTAGAGATTTTTTTAAATATTTAAAACGGGTCGTTCTGCTCTTTGGGCTGTCCAAGCGTACAAAAAATGCATTAATCAAATCGAATGAGATCAATATTGTGGAAATAAAAGCAATGCATATTAAAACTATTACCTTTTCATAAATTTAAGAATTTGATTTCTTTAAGTTAGCCAAATGCTCTTTTCTTTGAAAATGTATTTATACCTATCAAATATCCAAACATGAAATAATGTCATAAGTGTTTGAAAATGAAATAGTATTTATTTCTTTGAAAATAATTTTGTTACTAAATAAAGTAAATCCTACATCTTTTATTGTCCGAAATTCATTCCGTGGACTTCAACGGGGCATGTATTTGATTCGGCGTATTGTTGTTTCATTCAAATTCTATTCAATTCATTTTTTTCTGACTCGTTAAGGCCTTTTCTACCTTTAAGGCACTTTTCTTTCAACGCTACATGGCCGCGAGGGCGGGTTTATTCTTTCCATAAGTAAACTCTCGACATGATAAAAACAGACGACACGACTGATCGAATTTGGCAGGTCTATCGCGATCAAATATCAACCACAAATTAGTTGAAAGTGCGGGGGAAAAGATGTAAATCAATTTTGCGCTCATTAGGAAAATGGCCAGTGTTTATCTGGATTGATTCATAGATGAAATAAAGATTCCTTGGTCTACATGCGTGGCGTCGCCAAAAGAAATTGTCTTAGAAACACAACTCAAAACTAGCAAGGGGGTAAATATATTGTATATTCTTTCGAAATCGTTTCTATCTTTGGCCCATAATTGGACTACAGCTATAATTAAAATATGATAAGATTAAAAAAGACAAGGTTATTCAGTCATATTCAAAGACTTGTCCGACTTTTACGATTCAGGTGCATGATTTGTTGGATAATCATACCATCTCCATTTGTTTTACAGTTCATTATGTAGTATCGTAGGCGTGGGTGAAACAAGCGTGGTTAATTTTTTTCTTCATATGTTTAATTCACATACTTTTCCGGACGATTCGCGAACGGTTCAAGTCATCGAGGAAGGAATATAAATCATTCACGCGTCAACAAATGACATTTTTAATATCGGCTTTTGTTTTCGTATGTGTTGTGTTGAGTGTATTTTGTTGACGTCAGAAAAAGAGTGTATCGTTGAACCCTTGTTATTTACGGAACTTGCACAATAGGATTCTCGGAATGGAGTTTTTTTTTTAATTAGCAGTGGCGTGCTCGATGCGGGGGGGGGGTGGGGGTTTATTCGTCTTAATTTGCCTAATTTGTGGTTATGCACTTATCTCCCTCCCCATTCTCAAAATTAAGGTTGCTTTTTTATCTTTTCAATCCACGATGAAGAAAAAAAGTTACTTGCTTAATAAATACTCTCCAATCTTTAAAAACATTTATTACTTTGCATCCCCTTCTAGCGATGAAGAATTCGCCCCATCATGTTAATGTTTTGTTACGCACTTGACTGCATTGCATATTGGCGCGAAATTGCAGTTTCTCCCACACCAACCCCCTCTCTCTCTCTCTCTCTTTACGATCTTTGCCCCTCTCCCCATAATTCCCTCTTCTTCCTTCTCTCTTTCCCACATTCTGTCTCTCTATCTATCTATATTTCTCCCTCTCTCCCTCCTTCCCTCTCCCGTGTTTCTCAGGATGCATACCTGTCGACATTTGCCAATCCTCCGTGTGACACTGGATAGTTAGGTATCACAATGTAGACCCTAATATTTCCAAGAAAAATCGGAAGTACCATTATTTGACAGCTTTATCGATGGAGTATTTCTGACGTCCATCACATAACATGTCAGTCTTCATCATGTCGCTAAGGTCAAGGTGGATTACCGGAACTTTCAACAGGAGAAATAATTTCCTGCAAAATTAAAGACATTTATTGGGTCTACAAAGAAGCAGGGCGGCATTGAGACTGAGCGAGAAACACTCAGACAGAGGAAGAGTGTGTGTGTATGTGTGTGTGTGTGTGTGTGTGTGTAAGAGAGAGAGAGGGGGAGAGAGAGGGGAGGGGGGAGTAGAGAATTAAGGAGAGGTGAGAGGGTAAGAGAGAGAGAGAGAGAGAGACGGGAGGTGGAGTGATCGGATAATGATATAAAGAAAGACCAATGTTTTTGGGAAGAGAGGGATAATGAGAGAGAGAGGGAGATAGAGAGAGAGAGAGAGAGAGAGGGGGGTGATTGGGTAAAGGAAGAGGACGAGGGGGATGGAGGAAAATACAAAGAGACTGGGAAAAGAGAAGATAGAGAAACGCGCGAAAAGCTACTGTAATCTGGAGAGAAGCGAGAGAGAAGAAAGATAAAAGGACAGACAGAAAAGCACTATAGAAAAGAGAGTAATAGAGCGGAGACAGAAAGAGAGAGGTTGGTTGAGCAGGGAATTAGGTAAAATATCAAGAGGACTAGAAAGAATTTCATTTCAAGGGTTTCTCAAAAGATTACCTTACATAGCGCTACCGTTAAAGAAAACTGTTATCTATTCGCCATGAAATCGTATAGAGAGTTCATATCTACCATTGATTGTGTATACACATAGATCTTTTATCTACGTCTTTTATGCACCGTAGTATGTAGATGATACCATCATCTCTATGTATGTCCGTTCTATTCGAAGTATAATGGGGTCATCCTGGTAGACCGAAAGCCCACGAGACCGATATACCAGGAGATCGACGTTTCAATAATATCCCCGAGACCGACGGACCAATCAAAAAGAGGCGGTCAAAACAAAGAAATACATAAGGGAATATAGATAATGTCAGTCTCTGGGGCTGTCGGTGTCGTTTGACGTTGGTCTAGTGATTCATCTGAAAAGTTGCCGGAAGACCGATGAGACTGATAATGTCGGTCTGGTGGGTTGTCCGTGTAATCGACTGTCGGTCTCAAGGGCTGTCGGTCTAGCTGGCTATCGGTCTCCTGGGCCGTTGAGCTAGTGGACTGTTGGTTCATGTGCTTCCGGTCTCAAGTGCTTTCGGTCTCATGAGTTATCGGTCTAGTGGTTTGTCGGTCTCATGGGCTGTAGTTCTCGTGAGCTGTCGGTCTAGTTGGATGTCTCTCTCATGAACTAAAACCAAGTATGACAGCGGAATGTGGGCAATAATCCTAGAACCCTTACCCCCTCCAGAAGTGGCCACAAAGTCTGCATCTCATTCTAAGAAAGTTAATCTAAATGAACCCGAAAGCTCTCAGACGTCTATGGCGTCATCAATGTAACAGCGTAATACAACACATTATTGGCCTGAAATGAATGGAATATAATTATACTGTTCATAGTTGCCTTATATTAGTCACTTATCATAAAGGACTCGATAGTACTTTACCTAGATATACATCCTTCTCATGTTTATCATGTCGCCGTACAATAATTTAAACATTTGTTAGTCTGGTTTGAGTGGTGTCGAGCCGGTCATAAGCGGCGCTCCCATGGAGAAAAGTTGTACTCTCTAAATGGACAAGCGTTGAAATGCACCTTTTTGGGAGTCATACTATGGAATACTTCGTTTCACACTAAAAAAAATATACAAAAATACAAAAATAAATAGTAGAATCTACTCTAAAAAAGGTAATCAAACCACTACATTAGAGTGGAATTAACTCCACATGAAGTAATTCCTAAATCTTAAAAAGGCTCCTTAAAGTCGACTAACATGAAAGGGCGAAATGAAGAAAAAAAGGGTTATTTCAAGTTCTATTAATCAGAAAGAAAAGAGGAAAGGGATATAAAGGGGGAAAGGGGCAGAGGGGTGCATGGAAAGACGACTGTAAGGCCCCTCCCTCACCCTCCCCTAATAACAACCTTATTATACCCCACTTCACCCACCGAGTAAGACCAGTGCCCACAAATGATGCCTGTGCCCCATCTTGTCTGGGGCCAGGCCACGCTAACGAGTGTAGAATAGAATGAATTATGAATAGCAATTTATGTGGATCGCTAACACCATTCTGCGTTTGATACACCACTTTAATGTGCAAATAAATCACTGCTGTTCCATCGACCCTGGATCAGTTTGTGGAGGGGATGGGGGTAGTGCAGGCAGTGTCACCCTCTCTTTATTTGGCTTCCATACCGTTATGAAAGTCCAAGGAAAATGAAATTATATGGCCATACGACAGATTTGCCCCCCTACCCCCAATTTCAAAATCCTGCACCCACCGCTGCTCCTCGCCGTATCTGCATTCATATTTATGTTTGTTTTCAGCATCAGAATCAGACGGTGAGAGGTGTGATTAGATGGCCGAGTTCTTGCCAAGATCTGGGATTTAGGTGACGAGGACATTCCGGGCGGGGTTTCTTCAAAGAAATGCAATATGGAGTTTGACGAAAGACGGTCTCGATCTCCGATACAATGGCGAATTTAGGAGGCACAGTACCCCCTTTTAAAATCTCCACGTGGCATACCTTTAATTTACAAATGAAACATTTGCCCCTCCATCGTGTTCTAGTGCCCACTTTCAAATTGTAAACCTAAATAAGACCCCTAAATCCACCAAAAGAAGAATATTATAAGCTAAACATGTTTGGGGGAGCTTGTCAAAGATCTATTGAGTAGATTAACACTTTGAAACTAGGTAATCACTCTCTCACTTCTTTCTCCCTGTCTGTCTCTCTCTCTCTCTCTCTCTCTCTCTCTCTCTCTCTCTCTCTGTCGATCTGTATGTTTGTATGTCTGTCTGTCTCTCTCTCTCTCTCTCTTTAATGCTTTAAAAAATTTCCGGAAATCTGTTCCCCCCTCCCCCCCCCCTTTTTTTTGTATAAATAAAAACAATCCTGTATACGCCTCTGCCTGAAATGCAATATTGGTATAGTGGTACCGGTAGATGACGGCGTAGATCAAAACCCTACATCGATCTCAACTAACCTATCCAATGTTTCCTATCTCTCATTCCGCTTAGGTTATGATAAGAGTGAAACTTCCACCATCCCTATACTTTTTTTTCATTTTTCTTATTTCCGCTACCTATTCTCTTTTTCTTTCTTCCTTTTCCACCCGCCTTCATTCTCCTCCGTCTCTGTTTTAACTTTCTTTTTCTCTCATTCCCACGCCCTTTTCTCTTTTTCTCTCCTCCTCTATATTTATGTCTCGTTCCCCACTCTTTTTGTAATTCTCCCTCCCCCTCTCTTTCTGTCTGTCTCTCACTCTGTGGAGGTTCCTCTCTTTCTCTCCCTCTGAGCCCTCTAGCTTTTTTTCTCTTTCTATCTTTTCATTTTCTCTGTTTTTCTCTTGTCTCTGTCTTTCTCCCTTTCTCTGTATTTTCTTTCTGTCCATTTCTCTTCCTGTTTCTTCCTTCCCTCGCTTACCTTTCTTTTCCTCTCTTTCGTGCTCGCTCCCCACCTTCTCTCTCTCTCTCTCTCTCGTAATCTCTCTCTCTCTCTCTCTCTCTTTCTTTCTCTCTCTCTCACTCTCTCCAAGTATTCCAATCGTCTAATTTTGGCGACTCTAGTAAGATCGTTTTTTTTTTTAGAACTGTCAAATCATCAAATAATATGTTTCCTATATTGATGGCGTTTTCAAATATGTTTCCACAATAATTCGTTCGCAAGTTAATACCAGATCGTAAGAAAATGGTTTCTTCTCCTCATAAGACAAGATATTTGTTCTTCTTCAAATATGCCAAAGAACGGGTCTGACGTAAAACCAATCCTATTATTGTGTCATGACTTAGAAGGAAGCGTAGTTGATTGCGTTTTATCATTCTAAATTTTGCCGCTTGTTACTTATGCACAGATATGGAGCATCGTATCAATTCTGCCACGATTTTCCGATAAGAAGCGTGCAGGATATACCCACGGACTGATAATCCCTGACAGCTACCCGTGTAACAATACCCCTGCTAACTACAGCTTAGGTTACCTACTAAAGGATGTACCTGTCCGGAGGTAATTTCTGGGGTGGATAGTTGTCCCGGACAAGGTGTCATGTGGTCGTTGTCCTCGGGTAGTTCTCCTCATGGTTGTAGTTCGGAATTGTAATTCGGGGTGTTTAGTTGCCATAGAAGAAGTAATTTTATGGATGCTGCTTTTCCATTTACCATCTCTACCAATAATCGACAAATTGAAGTTCACTGGTCGCAATCTCGACTCACAAATAGAACACTGAATTACGATGTTTTATCGACTTCGTCTCCCTTTTTTGATCGTGGGATTTTTTGCGTACATCATTCTAAGCCCTCCTGCGTACATCGATTTTATATCAAACATTTTTGTGGGCTTAGACAAACTGGCAGACATTACCTAGTCGAATTCGAGACCAACAAAAATCAATGACTAAAACGCTGTCAGCAAATTTACAAAAGCTGAAGCCATCAAGAAATGGATGTGCGTGGGACTAATAAGCACTTGCTCAGCGTTAAGGTAATATTGCCATTGGCAATTTGCCAAAGAAAGTTCCCAAGGATACAAATTGAAAAGACTGGTGTAGTTACTCTTTGTGCATTATGCGATTTGCGAATGATGTCATATGTTCGAATTGATCATTTAAGACCAACATTTTTTATTTTTTATGTATTGTTTGATTTGTTATACTTCATATATTTGCGAAGTCGATTCCATAAGCATAGCCCTAAAGAAATTGTAAAGCACAGATGTTAGTGTTTTATTTGAGGGCTTTTAGGGCTCAAGAATCGAGGGTTTAGATCGTCAATATCAACCCTAGACAAAACCTGCTGTCATTTTTATTTTGTCGGCCTATATGCATCGATAATGATTATTGCGCCAGTGAGGTATTCAGAATTGTTCCTATCCGGGGGCTAGCGAGGGTGTGGGGCGTACCTCAAAATATCTTTGACAAGCAACAACAATAGACACTTTGTATTGCCATGTTCCTTTTCGAAACTAAAACTGATTATTGGAGCAAAATTAGGGGCACATTTTTCTGTTCTGTTTAGCTCGTTATGCAAGAATTTTGCCAGGATGGTGTCCCCGTGCCCTCCTCCTCCCCGACTGGGTCGCCAATGAACGCCTTTATTACGAAAATAGAGCATTTTAAACATTAGGTTGGTTTATCTTAAGCTACCCCCTCCCCCGTGGTTAAGTTCAAGATTCCCCCGTAGCATGTTATCGTTTGTTCTGTCTCTTCGTGCTTCCAAATTCTCTGCATGCCTTTCACCTGTTAATCTGTTATTAGTGCTATTCATGATGATATGTGTATTTATACCCCAATGTCTATGGCTATGTCAACGTCTATGTATATTTATCACTCATCTATTGGGATTTATACTGTTTTCGCTGTTTATATATGTATTTTATTGCTTGTTAAAAAATCCGACGTAACATTTCCATTTTTTTCAATTTGGACGAATCAAATTGAATAGAATTGAATTTCGGTCTCCCAGACCCAGTGGCGGATCCAGGGGGGCCCGGGGGGCACGGGCCCCTTTCCCTAGCAAAAACGGTAAAAACACCCTTTTTGAAAAAGAAGAAGATGGGCCCTCCTGGCGCCCAAGGGGTGGCGGTGGAAAAAAATAACCCTTCCAGTAGGGAAATTTTTTTCGGGTGCCAAAAAAAATTGTGCTCATTACCCCTGAGCGAAAAATCGGCCGGCACGATTTTCAAATTTTCGTACGAAGTGGACCCCTTTTTAGGCCCCCTCCCTTGCCGCCGGCTGGATCCGCCCCTGCCCAGACCCCTTACGATACAACGAATATCTTTCTCGAAACTATTCCCTGATAGGCCGTTGAACCGGACATGTGATTGCATGACCCAAATATCTTTTCATCGGCAAATGGAAATAATACGTTAAGTAATCATTCCTTCGTGATACATCTTAAGGTACCTCGAAAGGAGTTTAATGATAAGGAAAATCATATTTTAGCTCTCTCTCTCTCTCTTTAAAGCCCGTCTTTCTGACATCCGACGAATGAGGACATTAGTTCATATTTTGTCGGATGCAAAAGTCTTCCTTAATAATATCGTTGTCCATGTTATTTTCCTGGCTTTATTCCTTGTCCCCTAAGCTTTTCCTGACAAGCATACCACTCTGCTCTTAGAGCTAGACTAGCCAAAGACAAGAATTATTGTTTATGTTTGATTTGATCGGATGTTAGCTTCTTTGGTGAAATACTTTCTCCCTTGTGTTGTCAAAATGACATCTGGCGAATCTTTGAGCTATTAGGGGCATCGCTAGAACATTTGTATCCCGAGGGGAGGGCCGTAGGCTTAAAGTTGCCGACAAAGTTGGCTGGAAATTAAAAAAAGAAGAAAAAAATAAATTTGGGGGATTGCCAATATTTTGTGTTGTGTAATAGGGGATGTCATGTGTCACAGCCCTACAACCCCTCCTATACATCATGTTTGTCCTCTGTCCAATTGGGATTTAGGGATAGGTTCAGTAGTGGCACCAGGGCTCACGTGCAGGATAATACCTCCTCCCCACCCCATTAGTTTGGAGGTACATACCATTGCCGGTCGTAATGCATAACTGAGTGTCTGGGTTAGGAGACTACATAGTACAGAGACCGCCTCAACAGGCCCTAAAGCTGCTCCCATATTGACACAACTGGTAGGAACTAGGCTAGGCTTCACTCAATACACAATAATTGTTGTAATAAAGTGTCAAATATAGGATCCCCTTCCCGTCAGTCCCTGTACGACTGTCTTTAGAGAAATAAACTCAGGAGCAATTTCGATACCTTGTTACATATTTCATGGAATTCATGTTCGGATTACGTAGTTGTTACAATGACGCACACAATCTTCGCACCTTTCAATAGGTGATGGGCAAGGCTTTTGAAATATGCCTCAGGTTGATTTTTCGAAAGTTTTTGCGTTCGTGTGAGATATCTTTTAGGATTTATCTTTGTATATATATCTGATTTTTGTTTTCTTTACAAAAAAAGTAAACAAGAAAAAACTATAAAGACCTGGTAAATTTAATTCAAGTTCAAATTCTGATTCTGCTTCGGGAAAGACAATGGAACCTGAGAAGATGAGGACACGAGTTAATTCATGGACGCCCCCATCAGTGGCGTACCCATTGAGGGGGCATTGGAACGATGGGAGGGGGTCTGGTCTTAATCGCAAAAAATGAAATGAGAATTTACTTTTACAATGCAGTGAGAGGTGGTATAGACGTCTTATTTCGAAGTCCACTACCTGGACTGTTTCCGTATCGCGAGCCAAATCAGCTGAGAAAATAAAACACCCTCAACGCTAAGACGGAGACAGTCCTTGCCTTTCATTCTTACCCTCGCAAACGACGGGGTTGGGGGCGCCTCATCTCTGTGGGTTGTGTATGAAGGAGGAGGAGGAAATATGAGTGAAGGATAAACAAATATATAATAACGGACAGAATCTGGACTACTTCCTTCCCCGTTAGGGCCGTAGCCAGAGTTGGATGTTTTTTTTTTGTTTTTTTTTTTTTGGGGGACACATACATGTAATTGATCGACGTCCGGGGAGGAGTCTAAGAGGAGGGGTGTCTGATCTTGGAAAAAATAGGGGCACGTGCCCCCTTCCTAAACCTGTTCCCCGTCCTTTGCACTTCTCACAATGGTTTAATTTTCTCTTTTCTGTTTGTCATCACTCGATCTGTGGCACGGACGCCCTCCCCGCCCCCAATTCGGTTGCTCCACCCCCTCATATTTATGGCGCACTGTCACTTAACTCCATTTTCATCATAGGCTCATTGTAGCTCCTTCGAAACGAATCCGATGTGCAATTATGACAGGTGAAATGCCTGAAAGACAAAATCCTCCAAACAAACATGTGAACATGGCGGCAGGTGCAATGCTAATAACGAGACTTCCCGTCAATGTCTTTTCAAATATCGTGAAACATGTCGTCATTGAAGGAAGTTCTTTTATTTTATTTCCAGCTAAGATGAGAAGGAGGTCGATGATTTACTCGGGAAATGCATCCCGTTTGTGTTTGGATAGTTCCGATATCAATAAAATATGACAAAAACCCTTTTACATGATGTTTTGAAATAATTTCATGACATTTTTGGGTTGCAGTTCTTTATTTCCAACATTGAGAGAGCTTTGAGCACTGCCGCGCGCCGTCTGGTGCGGCTTTCCGTGACAGATGTATGCGTCAAATTTGGAATTGTGGCCCTGAAAGTATTTACAGCGGGTGAGTGAGGGGAGGGGAGAGAGAGAGAGAGAGAGAGAGAGAGAGATATATATATATATAGGTGTGAGAGAGAGAGAGAGAGAGAGAGAGAGAGAGAAGGGTAGAGAGAGAGAGAGAGAGGGAGAGAGAGAAGGGGCAGAGACAGAGTGAGGAGAGAACGAGAGACAGACAGACAAACACTTCGCGAAAACAGGAGATGTCAATCGGGATTGAGAGAGAAATCATGACTGTTTTCTTATACCTATTGAAAAAATGAAGCTGAACGTGTTTTCACAGCGTAATCTATAAGCTGCATAAAAGCTGTGAACTGACATGTATGTGACATAATTGTCATGCGAGTACACTATGATGATTAAAACAATTCTGAAATTCTGAAAGCCCTGCCTCAAGGCATTATGTGTCCCCATCCCTTGGGCATTCATGAAGCAACATGAAAGACAGAACTTCAAGCCATGCTACAAATCCAAGATAGGCCTGAGATTAAGGATAAAGTTGAGTTCTGGGCCCCGTTGCATTAGTTACAATAACTAAGCTACTGAAATCGTGGCATTTGATTGGCTGAGAGCAAGTTTGTCGTAGAAATTTAGCATTTGTTATTGAAACAAGTTTTATGAAACAGGGCCCAGATTCATACAGTTGCATCGTGAATGAAACCTTTAAGAAGTTATTTAGAAAGAGTGGCTATGAAGTACTTATAAATAACAGGGTATTGATAAATTGGGCGCAACCTCAAAAGCAAAAAATAGCATAATATTTTAACGTAGGTATATCTTTGAAAAAAGTCTTTGTTTGAATTTCTCCCGTAATCATGCTATTTCAAATCATGTCAATGTTATGTGCACAAATATAATGGCGCTGAAGTTTCGTTTTCTGTCCACAAAGCATAGGTATCATGATTGCTATGTGTCTGCCATTATTATCAACCAAACTTTAACAGGGTAATATTATTAACCACCGTTTTCATAATAAAAAAGCTAACAGTAGTTCGTTCCACAAAGAAACTTTCTTTCTCCCGTTTTTCGTCTCCATTCTTGTGCCCAAGCTACGGGGTATAAACTGCCCTCATCACCAGTTACGTAACCTCGCACCTTTTCCCCAGTATCACTCTCATGACAATAAATGTATTATCAGTGCGTTTTGTGTCGGCTATTATATATTTGCTGAAACTGGTCCAAGGCTTGTTCCAGAAGTATATTCTTCTGCTCCCGGATCCGTGCCCATTCACCCGTGACGTAACTTTCGTTCTCATTTCCAGGTGTGGCTCGAGTTACAATAGACGCTCAGTTGAATGCCTTTCATCTCTTTAAAGAGTCTTTTTAACATTAAACTCTAGTGATGAGAATAGTTGATTTTCTTTTGAAAATGTAATTTAGCGTAGAAAGTACGAAAAATAACATATGTGACTATTTTAAGAATTTAATGATCTGCGTTCAGTCAGCATGCAAAATATGAACCCTAATCATTCCTAAGAACGAATTTCCAAAATATTTATAATTATAATTACTTATTATTTTTAATGAATTTTATTTCATGGTCACCATCCATAAAACTGTTTTACATTTTAATGCATCTCCTTTAGACTGATTTATCCCCACTTAGGCCTACCTTTATAAAAGTAAAATATAGTCGTTCTATCGTCTTCATATGTGTTTCGTAAAATAGCTTAAACTTCTAGGTTTAGGTGATAGATTTATGAAGGGTCGCCGCTGTGGGATAGGGGTCGACATCCCCCAAATACTATTTCTGTCGGCAATTTGGAATGTTTTATAGTGGGATACCCGCAAGTACAATTATTTGTGACTCTTTTTACCGTAGTCAGCAAAGTCGAGAGAAAAAAAATCGACGCCTTTCGTTTGCATGTTTTTTGTCTTGTCGGCAATTGTTGTCATTAAATATTGCGTCTGGCGACGCCTTTGCTCTAGATATTTAAGATTCAACGTTGGCTGCATTCCCAGCTTATCTGTTCACTGTTAAGTGACAGGTATTTGACATTTTGTCAGGCAAATTAATCATAATTATAATGATAATCATTATAAATTTTGTATAAAATTGGGCAGTCATGAATGAGTTCGCCTTTGGCCATAATGTGTTTCATGATGGGTGAAAAATTCCTGACGCAAAATGACATGCTGTAGTATGTGATTAAAGGCAATGTAACAGTTGGGCCATATAATTGATGATTGATGATGGGAAGAAGCTTGCATGTAAGAAAATCACTTGTTTTGGATGTGGAGCCCCCTCCCCCAAACAAAGATTATCGGGGATTCATGAACAACCCGAACAATTAATAATACAAAAATAATTGTAAAAACAACATCAGCAACACAATTAATATCAACAGCAACGACCACGACCACGATGTCAACAAAAACAGAAGAAATTAATTCATAATGCCCAATGAATTTAATAACTTTTTGTTTCTCCTTTTGATCTATTTCCCACTTCAGGAGAAAAACAAATATACATGTAGCATCTCAGAATATAGGATTTTCAAAATAAATTGTCATTAACTAGAACCAACGAAATATAAAGTAACTTTTAGGACCTCAACAAGATTTAAGCCGAGACTAAATATGGATTTATTTTTTTAGAGTAGGCACGATTGAATGCTGCCAAAACAAATCAAATTAACCATGATGACAAAGTCTGTCTGCAGGATATAACGTGTTTCATCATAAATAAATGGTGAATTCATATCAAAACAGACTCGTCGATTCAGGCTAGAATTACAGCTTTCGATAGAAATAAGTCAACAGCTAGCATTTGAATGAATGGGACATATTTAGGAGTTTCATGCTCGATCCTCAGACTGAATTTTATAACAGAGTTGAACTTTTTGTATACTGTCTGTTTACATACATGTACAACAAAATGTTAAAATCATCGTTAGGTTCAATGTAAAACGTCGTTTGAAAAGGGGAAGATTTACATAAACCATTCACAAGCAATGGACTTAAAAACTGAAGAAATATACTACGAATTACAATCTGGAACCTGTGAAGTTTCTGTACAATGGCCTTCAATATGCATTCTAGCGTGTACTTGTGAGGCGTCACAATCGGGAAACGGCACCTATTTGACAAATTGTCACTTACTTTTGATAGCGACTTACATGACAAAAAGATTAAGATAAATTCTTGCTGTCAAAACCCATTTTGCCTACAGGCATTATATGACATTCGATTAAAATTCGTCAAGAAACTGAACACGCGGTTCTGAAATTGGCATGAATGTGGATCCCTATCACATGGCTACACAACGGCGTATCCAGTATATTTGAGTGGAACAGGGGTAACCCCATACCCGTTTGAAGGCCTAGAGGGAGAGGGGGATTGAAAATGGGCGCGGGAAAGGAAGGGGAGGGGAGCGCATCCCGTTTGTGTTTGGATAGTTCCGATATCAATAAAATATGACAAAAACCCTTTTAGGGTATACGACATGCGTGCCTGCTTTAGTAGGTACATTCTGCCTCCCCCTGATGGGCTCCACCTTTTTTTTCCTAATCTCTGAATACGCCATTTGATACGCCATTGGATACGCCATGGTATAACGAAAATAAATGGTTGACTGTCAATATAGAATCTACCTTCATGCAGTATGTGTTTCATTTTGTGAAATTCCTCAAGCAATGAGAAGAGGGGAAGTACGCAAATAATGTTCCTTCGTATCTTATATTTGCAAGGCTTAACATATCTGCATGTGCTTACATCGTGTTATGAAATATGGCAATAACATGTTTAAAGAATTTGGTTTCAGACACGATTGTAGTCATGTCGTCTGTAATTGTATAACAATTCTTGAAGCAGGATGAAGTGATAAATCAAGATGACTCTTCACGCTTCAGGGAGGGAGGGAGAGAGGGGGAGGGAGAGAGGGAGAGAGAGAGAGGAGAGAGAGAGAGAAGAGAGAGAGAGAGCGAGGCGAGAGAGAGGGGGAGGGAGAGGGGTGGACGGTGTCGGCATATTTGACAAACGATGTAGGGAAATAACAAAATATTTCTTTTTCCTTCTATTTAAAAAAAAAAAGCATGGGGGAGGGTGGGGGTTAACATTTGCCGAACACTTGGAAACCCCGACAATCCAATTTGTTCTATGTCGGTAAATTTGAAACTCTGATATTTGATGGGAATTTTTCAATTAATAACTAAAGTGTTGACAAATTTGGACCGACAGCTAAATTCAAAACGGTCATACTATGACCCTGAGCATCGGTAATATTATCCCAAATGAAATACTTTAAGCGATAGAAATGTCGATTTTCTACATGGTACCAGTTCCATCATGCTGTACCCCTCAATTATAGCTCTGAACTTGTCTGGTATATGTTGAAATTGATGAAGCATATGCCAAAAGAAATATATAATCAATCAGTAATTCAAAATATTATTTTTCATGTTTAGCTGCATATAGGCCTATCTTCCTGTTCATGATCTCTTAATGTACCATCTAACTTTCTGAAAATATTAAAACATAAAAGGTTAATGAAAGTGAAATCATTATTTCTACTAAATTATTTCCCCTAGGTTCGGTATCTATGATTTTAGAGAAATTTGTACTGCAGTAGTCGAACTTTCAGGGATGTTAAACTTTCTTTTTTCGTGTGCACGACAATGCATCTCCTTGTGGATGAAGGAGATAATTATTACACGGTGATTTTCAAACTTTTTTTGCCATGAGAATTTCCATTGCCAGAACTATATCACACAAGCCTTACAAATCTCGCTTCCTTTTCTTTGTACTATTTGATACAACTATAAGCAGGATATAATCTTGAAAAGCTTGATATTCACAGACCCGTAAATTATTACCCTATTCCACCCCTCCCTGTGTATACCTTTTTCATATCAGCTTCTCCATCGCTCCATTTCTCTTTGTCTTTTCGCTTTTAATAAATAATGACAGGATAAGAGGACGTTACAGGATAATTACAGCAGAAAGAGAGACTAAGTCTCTCTTTCTGCTGTAATTATCCTGTAACGTCCTCTTATCCTGTCATTATTTATAATTAGACTGATAAATCAGGAACAAAAGTTTCGTGCCAGAAATATATTTTCTGTTCCCGGATCCACAGCCGTTCTTTTATTCAAACTTGAGGATAGGGAATTGGGGGTATTAATCGCCCCCATTCATCTGTTACATAACTTTCGCAACTCTTCCCCCGTATTATATTCTAAGTACAATAGATGCCTTTCAAGAGCGCTTTGTCCCGAGTGATACTTAGAGTTATTGGTTCAATGTCTAGGCCAATCGAAGTGGCGTAAATTCAAGGCCAATTACGCTGGCTTGTCCGCACTGACTCTGGGATATAAATTAAGCTTTCTGTATACATCTCATACACCATTTTAACTGAGAGAGTGTAGGAATACATCAGTACGTTCCGATCAGTTTAAACTACAAGAAGCAACCTGTCGTCTGTCAACTTTGGGTATCGTACAACTGTATCGAAGTTTGTGATTTTTAAATGACTGATTAGCTGAATTATTTCGCGCGTCAGAATCCATCTTCATTATTTGCTGAGTGTCGTAAAGATAAATTATTATTTCTTCGTGAGATTTATTTACGTGTTATTTATTGATTCATTATGTCGAGTTTGTCGAGCGTATCTAGTACGTCGCGCAGCTCTTCTGAGTGTGAACAAGAACCTCCGGTCGTTCTTGTTCTCGGTCACAGCTACATCAGTCGCCTGAACAATTTCATCGCGTGCGATCCATCTCGCGCTAACCTCGCTCTCGAGAAATCCGCCGTACTCTCTTTCATGATCGACGTCGGGCATGACCAGCCAGGCAACGTCTTCTCCGCGTCTTCGCAGCTCGATCTCGTTTGGGAGCTATCCCCGGACGCCGTGGTCCTTGATCTCGGGTCCAACGACCTCTGCGACGGGTCCGCTACTAGCGAATCCACAGTTCTCGCGATTGTTGATCTCGCGCTTCGCATCGGGCGCATTCCCGGCGTGCGCCATGTGCTTGTGTGTAGTATCATACCGCGCTTGTTCGTACCGCAGTGGAAGCCGAACTTCAACTCGAATGTACACGATACTAATCGTCTGCTAGCAAAATTTCTGGAAGGTTTGCCGAACGTGCATTTTTGGCGTCATCGCTCTTTCGCGCTCAACCACAACAAGCTTTTCTCGCATGACGGTTTTCACTTCAACGATGCCGGCATGTTAAGGTACTACCGAAGTATCCGCGGCGCTGTCATGAAAGCTTACAAAATGGAGTGATTTTCGAGTCTTTTTTTTGTACATTATTGTGTTAATTGTATTCAATATCATTTGTGATTTTTTATTAATGCTTTAAGTATTCGCTGACACGAATTTATCTATTTGTATATCTTATTTTCCAGATTATGGTCTGAAGGACCGCAGCCTGTCGCTGTTAGCAAATCCGATTGTCTCATGATCTGGAATCGTCTTCACGGTCATATAGATTGTACATGCGGTTAATTTGTCAACTTTTAATTAATTAAATTGTAATTAATTAACTTTATCAACTTTTAATCAGATATTACGAACTACACATTTACGGGGTTTCGACATGGTTCGAATATTCCCTTCCAATGCCCTGTAATTAAGCCCATGGAGAACTACAAATTGAAAGAGGCCGATAGAAAATGATTTTCATGTACACATATACTTACATATTACATGTGTTTCTACGTATATTGTGGATATTTGTAATAATTTGAATCGTAATTTAAAATAATTGATTAACAATTTTATCATCGTTTATGTCAATTGTTGTACTCTGTACAGTAGATATTGTAAGTTTCGTAGTATTAGTTCAGGAAGGGTTCTCAACAGCTTTTTCATGTATTATGAAATAAAATGTTGAATTAATTGAACGAATCGAAGTGGATAATGAATGGAATTGTGTTTTCAATATTTCAATGAATTTTAAATTTTACCCTTTCGGCATGGACCCGAATTATTATTTATTGCCATTTTGAACCAGGATGAATGTAGATTTGTATATAATAAAAATAAGCGTAGTATATTTCTTGTGTAAATAAAAACAAACCAAATAATTTTTTTCTTCAAATGTATCATTTTACATCAGGAGAAGGATAAAGGTTGTGTTATTTTTTTTTGTAATATGACAATTTGTATTTCTAAGATCATGGCAATACTGTAGTTTGTCTTTCTTATACATGTAATTTGTTTTTCGATGATTATAGAAGTAGATTAGCAATAGTTTTGGGGTTTGTGTGTTTGTACAAAAACGGTTTATAAATGCAGTGATTTTGTAAATGGATAAAGATGACTTGGGAGTCAGCATGAAGCTGTTGAGTTTCAATAAATGTATTTTTGGACTGAAAATCAAGTATTTGCTTTCACTTTTTTCAAAACTGAATTTCATGCCTAGGCGAGTCGAGCGAAGGAATGTTGTGCTGAGAGAGAGAGAGAGTGAGAGGGGGGGAGAAAGGAAAGTGCAATGATACAGGATGTTCATGATGGAAATTTGTTGAGCATGAGCAATGACTAAAGGGGAAGCGGAGCAAAACCTCATATTAAGAGATGATAGGTGCAACAATGAAGATAAAGGAGGATTTAAAATTTTAAGGAAATAAATAATAAATGATAAACTGATGGAACATATAAGGGGAGAAAGGAGAAAGCATGATATTAATAGAATAAAGGGATCTAAGATGTGCATAATGAGACTAGATATTAAAGTGGTTTTTTAAATATTAATAATGGGAAGTTGTTGGAATGAAGAAAAGAGGATGATAAGGAGGTTTGAGGTTATTATATTCGAAAAAATGCAATCGAATTTCGAGTAACCGTTATCTACCTTATTCCTCGAGGTTGCATGTAAGCTCATGTTATTACCAAATTAGACACAGACACGGATAATGGAAATGCGTAATTCTAGAAAAAAAATAGATGAAGATAATCTCGAATTAAGACAGGCCGACGCGCCCACGTCTCATCGCTGGAATCCATCGAAAATGTCGTTAATTAATGAAAATGTAAAAATTTTTGTATAAATCTTGCATTAAGTAATTATTGAAAAATGTTCTGGATGAAAAGAAAATCGGAGGTCATAATTGGTTCCAGGAAAACGAGGAAGTATGTCTGGGTGGTCCATTAAAGCAATTGCTTTGCGTGAGGTATGTTAAATGGCGTAGCGTGAGTGCACATATTGAGGGCCACTGGAACAATTGAGGGCGGGGGGGGGCGTCGTCTTACTTAACATACCTCACTCAAAGCAATTGCTTTAATGGACCACCCAGACTTGACTCCTCGTTTTCCTGGAATATATGGATATAGATTCCTGGATACGTTTGCATGTTCTATAAGGGATAGTTAAAAGGACATGTTTTATGCATTTTTGTTCAGAATGGATGACAGAAACCAGAGTCCCTCTTGTGGAGAGATAAGCTTTCTGTTACCACTAAATAGAGCCAATCGAGGAAAGTAACTTATTAAAGAGAAGGTTGAGTTCTGGAGAAAAAAATGTACGCTCTTCAAATGCCCTCATATTCGAAACATTATGTGAAAGAGATTAAGATTTTGGACCAAACTTAAATGTCACATGAGTGTGCAGTCCCCAAAATACCAATGCCAGTGCCTTTGATTTTTTTTCAGCACGTCCTATAGTCAGTTTCTTATTTTTATCATTCCAAATCCTCACAGTATACGTCAACACGTATGTATTACAATCAGCAACTTCCAGACATTTTCTTTCACAATGCAATTGCAGTACCGATTGCGTTTGAAGGTTGGGATACATTTTCTATGAAAATTTCCCTCACATGTTTGCCTTTTCCCTTGCTCTTGATTTTATCATAAAAGTTCTGCCATTATTGATGTTAACATTCGGAGTGCTCCGATTGATATTCCCCAAAGTTGGAAGTGGCGCCGAATTTCTTGTTTGAAAATTCACCTTTCTCGTTTTGACGCTGTTTTGTTTCACTTTTTTGTTCATTCCTTGAAAATATACGATAATGTTACGATATTCATAGTTTCTCCTTTTTTATTTTGTTCTGTCATCTAATTCTCTATAGCTTTTAAATCTTTCTCTTTCTCTCTCTCTCTCTCTCTCTCTTCCATTCTCTCTCCCTCTCTCTCTCACTCCCTCTCTTTTTCTCTCTCTCTCTATCTCTCTCTCTCTCTCTCTCACACCCCTCTCTCTATCCCCCCTCTCTCTCTCTCTCTCTCTCTCCCTCTCTAATTTCCTCTTACCCACTGGATAATGAAGTTTCTTATTCAGATATTTCCTGTATGGAGTAACTATACCGTATGAACAGAAAAGGGATATTTAAATCATTTAAAGCCCTCTCCCTCTTTCTCTCTCTCTCTCTCTCTCTTTCATTATATCGATCACTCTCTCTTATTTCCCTTTCCCTTTTTGTTTTGTTCTGCTATACGTTACTTTCTTTAGGGAGGGGGTGCTCCCGTACCTAGCTCACTATCTTCCCCTGTCATCCGTCCCATCATCCAGTGTTAATATTGCCTGGTATCTCACCTAGTTCTCAGATTGACCCTTGTTGGTGTGAGTCCAGAGGGTAGAGGTGCGAAATCGCAATTTCAGACATCAATCACCAAGAAGTGACGGGAGGCCAGCCCGTGGGCGCGAGGTGGCCCTACAACGACCCTAGTCCCATTTACCACTTTTCCTGTAGGACTTCTCTATATTTTCAATACATCATCAGAAACAATAGAATAGTAAATAGGACAGTTCTAAAACAGATTGAACAAAATCAAATCACCTTTCGCACATGTATTTTTCTTTTCTCATTCGGAACTAAACAAGATTTGGGCACCTAGATTTAAAAACAAAAATGAAATTTAGGCCCTATATCACACAGACGTTAGAATATGGAACGAAGTTTATGCAAGTCATCTAAATCAGAAAAGATTCCATCAAAGGGACTTGATTGTTCAGATGAGAGCAAGTGGTGCGAAGGTATTGACTTCATTGCTAGATGTACAATACAGATAATCTGAAAGTTGGAGTGAAAAAAGACCATTATTAATGATAAAAAATAGGAAAAACTGATCTGATCGATTCCTGAATACTCCCAACTATATTATCATAATTTAATTAAATTTTAGGCAAATGTAAATCGTCACAAAACAATGAATTGGCTCTATATTTTCTCAATCTCTCTTTTCTTTACTTGCTCTCTGCTCTCTACTGCTCTCCATTTACCTTCCCCTAACCTCTCTTTCTTCTCTCACTCTCTTTCATTTATTTATCTTCTCTCCCTCTCTCTCGCTCTCATTCCCATCTCAAATCTGCCCCCCCCCCTCTCTCTCTCTCTCTCTCCTTCTCTTTCGCTCTCATTCCCATCTCCAATCTGCCTCTCTCTCTCTCTCTCTCTCTCTCTCTCCCTCAACCTCTCTATCTGTCTCTATCTTCCCCTCTCTCTCTCCATCTCAGTCTCTCGCTTTCACTCTCTTCCTCTCTCTCTCTCTCTCTCTCTGTCTCCTTTCCTCCTTTTCTCGTTCTCTTCCTGACCGCTCTCTCTCAATCACACACGCATACATGTCTTAAGATTGTAAAAAGCGAAAGATGCAACAAATTAATGCAATATGCATTCTTAAACCCAAAAAACTCCATGAATGCCATACATGATTTATTCACTTGTTCATGAAAATAATGACAAAGATGTATTTTAGTGACTTGTTGTCTGATAATTATTCTCTATCACCGGAGACAAAAACGTGCTTAGATGATCGACGCAAAATAAAAATGGTAAATCACTTTCAAAGTGCATTATTATAACGCTCAAAGAGCAATGGACCCGTTAAATTGGCATGTTTGCCTTCTATCGACGATGGATAATGGATAAGTAACGAGCAAATTGCACTTTCAGCGATCTTGATACTGAAATAAAAGATGTTCCACCCGAAAGCTTCATGTTTGATGTATGGTGTCCATGAATAGACTTTCCGAAAAGGAAGCGAACCTGGAGTGTCATAAAGAATGTCTGCTTTTTTATTATTAAAAAAGGGACAGGTGAGATTAATATTTTCTCACGTACAGACAGACAAGAAGAGAAAAAAACATGCATTTTATTACCGGTACCACAAATCTTTAAAGATATTATGTCCCTTTTGCAGCCAACATCAAATTCTGCAGAACTTTGCAGGTATTATGAATATGTCATGTATGTCCTATCTGTGAAATTTAAACTCTAGCAGTGTCCTAATATTCAAATTATGCAAGGAGAATCGTTTACTTGCTAGACTTCACTGTCAGACACTATTGAGTGACTGACTGACTTTTTTCATCTTTGGTAATAACATACATAAAATGAGCTGTTAAAGGGTACATGAGCATTTGTCTACATCAATAACCCACTTCTTGTAATGGCCAAAATTAAACTGATTGAATCTTTGCGCAGCATAAAATGTACGACCATTCGGTACAATGGTCTGAAAAATCAGAGTATTACTTACTGGCTCTATAGCTCCTAAGTCGATTCGACAACTAATAGTCGTTATTTTCCCACTTAAAGACATTTTCAAGCCCCTTTTAAGGGAAGTTCTAAATTAGTATTGTCTTTCAAATGCCGTTGGAATTTAACCTTTTCATTTTTTTGGCCTGCAAATGGGACATAGTACCTTTAAAGAGAGGTTTCTGGACAAAAACAACTTTCATTATTTTTTCATATTACTTACCCTACTTTTGTATAAGTAATAAAGTAACAAAATCATCGTTTTCTTCCGCAATGACTTACTCAACATGCAATCAAACTTACCCTATATACATCTTGAAAAATGATGGATAGACAAAAACAACTTAATACTGTTATTTCACTCAACTCAACTTGTCATAAAATTTACCCCACCTTTTAAGGATATTTTTCTAACAGGCATAACAATTGTTTCTTATTTTTACTGTCTCAAAGACTTACTCAACTCGCCATAAAACTTGGACTGATTATCAAGAAATGAAAATCAGGCAAAAGAATGGGGGAAAATAATGCAATGACGCAATGAAATATAAGGAGCAGGTTTGTCAATTCTTGGAATAGTGAATATTCTTGTAATTACAAAAAGTAGTACTTTGTGTTTTTATGTTATTTACCATTAGTAAAATGAGATAATATTTTAGAAAATTGGACTAACTATTTGTTTCTAAATAAAAATCTGCGTCCAACTTCTTAGGACAGTCAATCAATCCGAAAGGAAGTTATTAATAATCGCTCTAAACAAAAACAAAAGTCTGAAATAACGCACGGGAGAGGGAAATGGAGAGGGGGAGGGATGGAGGATAGAGAGGGGAGAGGGGAGGGGGAGAACAACGCAATATCTGCACACACACACATAAAGGTACATCATATAGGTATTACCCACAATGGCCATATTTATATTTTTGAGTAGATATTGAATGTTGCTCAGTGTCAAGGCATCTCTATTTTGTATTTAAAAAAAAAAAAAACATTTATCAAATTTTACCCAAGTTTTTGCCACATCTAGAATGGATCTTACCCCTGGAAATCTAGATTTTATTTAGATAAACAAAAATATGATATCCTTTTTGACCAGCGGGAGCTCACCTACTATAACAATCTAACCTATTCATATTCTCAATATTGAACGATTAGAAAATATTAACACTGGAGCATTATCTCTTGATGATAAAACCCTCAATTTTTCTACCTAAAATTCTTGTGTTTGGCTACAACTTTTGGCCTGATTTTACCCCGGGAAATTTGGACAATTTCTGTATATGATATCACTTTTGACCAGCGGGAGTTAAGGTACAATAACAATCTTCCTTATACACTACTAATGTTCTCTCGCAGATCTGTCATCCAGGGGCAAATCAATTTTTCTGGGCCATATTATCTTGAATAATATGTAGCCCGTAGCATGTAATTTAATGATAATTCCAGCAAAATGTGTTAATATGTTAATTTTAAGGTTTGTGTTTCGTTATGACCCAAATAAACAATGTAATTGCAACTGTAACTTGTAAGAAAGGCGAATGACGGCTCAACAATGTGGTTGGGTAGCTCAGTGAGATGATTCTAATAAGTAAACGACTTTTTGGACTATCTGTCTGTATAAACAATTACGCATATATATAGTACTATTGAATTCATTTTTAATTAAAGATATTCTTAAAGGGAAATGTAATTACCATAATTCATTGTACTCGGAAAATAAGGACTAGGTGTTTTTTCCACTAATATATTCACAGCTTGGTTGATATGGAATAATAATCATTCCAATTACTAATCAGCCTATCAGATTTGCCGCAATTCCTCCTGAATTGTCATTCTCACTATTCATAACAAACCTCGACGTATTGAAAGAGTATTTTATGTCTATGAACAAACGTTTAGTAATAAATCAAGGTCATTTCGAGTTGAAAGGACAACTTGTAAGAGCTTTACACTAATTATTCCAAAGTTCCAGTTCTGTCTGAGAAAAATCACTTTCAATCAGAGTACACTTTTACCGGCTTTTTGAACCCAAGCACTGTTTTGGTAGATCTATATTTCTAAAATGGATGCTGATGATATAACAAATATTATAAATATTTTACACTATACCTGAATAAATTTAAATTCCTGAAACTTCCAGGCCCAGTTGAGCATTTGTATTCTCCTGTTGCGCTCTTTCAAAAGTTTAACCTCAGTTGAAAAACCTAAAGAAAATATGATGACTTCTTTTTGTTTTTCATTACTGGACAATTTTCAGCTAAATTGTGGGCAAATTTGGTAAAGAACTTCCTCTCCTTTCAAAAAGACCTGTAGCGACGCATTTTAAACGTTTTAAATACTCTGCCTTTACAGACAGTTCAATATCCATCGTGTCTTCACTTCAAGATTAATAAAAGAAGGGTGATAAAAGAAGCATTCAATAAGAAATCAAAGCGCTTCAGACTCCTCAAATAAGCCACGGCAGACTTTCAATATTTGCACTGCAGAATTGCAGAATACCAACTCAAATTCAAGATGTTGTCGATTGAAATCTAAGAGCTTGAGATGGCGCAGGGAAGAGAGCCCGGTGAAAGTTCCTGCGAACAAAATAATCATGATAATCTTAAGATGGGGGGTGGGGAGAGGAAAGAGGGGGTGAAGGCAAGTATACATATAAAGGTTATATACAGAACAGTAGCAGACTGAGGCACGGGCATACCTTAAGTACACAAAAAACAACAACAACGGCAACAAAATACCCCTTAATTGTGTATTTTGTCCATAGTTTCGATATGTGGTCTAATTTTGATAGTAGAAAAAAGGAGCATTTCTATCATAGTTATCTGAATGAAATGCGAATGAGTAAGACATGAGCAAGAAAACCCGACTCTTAGACCGATAGATATTTCTGTCATTAAGGATACTGTATCTTTTATTCGGTCTGTTATCGGCCTAAAGTCGGTCTATTCGGTCTGACTGTTGTTTAATGGCGGATCCCTCCCTCACATTGCCAAACCGACTTCAAACGGACTGCAAGCCGCCCGATTCTTGGCCATTTGGATTGATGCAAGTTTTTTATTCGGTCTCTTGTCAGGTCTCGTGTCAGAGTTTCTGGGTATAATAGCGTAAACACTAATAGTATCTTTTATTCGGTCTGTTATCGGCCTAAAGTCGGTCTATTCGGTCTGACTGTTGTTTAATGGCGGATCCCTCCCTCACATTGCCAAACCGACTTCAAACGGACTGCAAGCCGCCCGATTCTTGGCCATTTGGATTGATGCAAGTTTTTTATTCGGTCTCTTGTCAGGTCTCGTGTCAGAGTTTCTGGGTATAATAGCGTAAACACTAATAGACGGGATTAGACATGACATTAAGATCACGTATTTGGAATGTCATCTTCGGTTACCTTTGCCCATTGGTATTCAAGACTACTGACTTCATTTCCATGCTAAACGCCTTTCGCAACTCTGTCAGGAATTTGAAAGAGTTTTACGAGTGGACTCTACGTGTCTGGAAGCAAAGGCATTATTGTGGTGTTAAACAATTTCAAGCATAAATCAGGAATTATATATTTTTTCTTTACTAAATGTATCATAAACACCTCCATAATATGGCCAAAAAATAGATCCACAATGCAAATAAGAAGAATTAGCAGAAAAAAATGTACTTTATAGCTCAAAAACATAAACTGCTATTGAATTTATTTGAAAACCTTTGAACATTTTCTCATATTTTCAGACACATGTAAATTTTAATGGGATAAAATCCCGGTGGGGTCACTCCCCCGCAGAGGGTGACACGTATGACCGTTACCACAATTGCAAATAACCCCCTTTTGCGGTCAATTTCAAGGACATTTTGTGAAATTTAACCCCTTTTTTTACATCAAAACAAGGACAAAATCGTACTTTGGAATACCCCTATTTATAAGATTGTAAGGACACTTTCGCAAATTTACCCCTATTTTACCATATTTCAAGGACAAGACATTTATACATTTTTGACTCGAATCGGCTTCGAGAATTTTTCTTCCCGGTTTTTTCTTTTCCCTTTTCCTGACCCCCATTTATCAATTTCGAGGACACCTGTGCACCCCTATTTTCTATATTTCGGGGAATATTTTGTCCGCGGACATTGCTTGAAATTGACCCCCTTTTCCGCGATTTTGGTAACGGTCGTGCAGTCCCTAAGTCACATTAAGTGACCCCACCGGGGATAAAATACTATATGGTACAAAGTGCTATGTAGTTTTGCTTTAGAAGAATCTTTATAAAGCCGAAATTTGAAATAAAAATCTTCTAATATATATACCGACAGAAATAGAAATCTCTCATTCGAATTATAACTTGAAACGAAAAAACAAACATGCATCACAAATATCAAAGTAATGAAGGCCCTCTGATTTGTCAACGTGCCATAAAATTTGTTCATGAAAATTAGAAATTCATCGACAGAAATTGTTATTGGATAGGGATTCGGGGGGGGGGTAAACACACGCAGAGCTCCTCAAATGTTACCCCTGACTCAGCTCTGGTTCTGACAAGGGTTGAATATGCCTTCAACACGTACAGGGAAGATAGATGATGAAAATTAGCGTAAAATTAATGAATCCGTGGAAAAAGAAGGGAAAAGTAAAATGGATTTATTTTTTAAGGAACCATGCCACGGCCAATGATGTTTATGAAGAACGAATTGATCAATGCGCACCCTTCTTGAAATGGCAAAATGGAAATAACATTAATCACTCGTGACAATGTGCGGAGATGCTGGTAATGGGATAAGTGCTTTAAATGGGGGAACGAAGGAAAAGTCTCGCCTAGTGTGTACCCATACTAGTTTAAATGCCTCTCTCGTTCTGGTTTCGCGCTTTCAGATCTTTGCGCGGGAAGAAATGTCGGATGTGATACCTCACAGCGCAATGGAAGGACAACTGACAATGTAAGGCAATCAGAAAATTAGAAAAAGAAAATGGTATGGACACATCGTTGGGTTTATTTTGTCAGCTCATCTTTTGCTTTATCCAGAGAGTGAACGTGTGCTCAGTGAGAATGACAGTGATGGAGTTTGCTCATTCTATTCTCTAACATGTCTATACTCGCTCCTCAGTCTTGCATTTAGCAAGCAAATCTTCACCTCCTGAACTGACGGACGCGGTAACAAACAAACAGACAGATTTGCCTGAATTCCGTCCATTCAGATTCGCCTATGAGCAATATAACATACAACAAAGAGAAAGGACAAGCCCATTAACACTTTATGTAAAAGGCTTTTCATTCACTTTTCATTAAGTATCCCAAATCATGACCGAAGCTTGGTATTTTCGTAAAAACAGGAAATACCGGTATTGACACCAAAGATGCAAAAAAGTTACATTGAATTAAGGGGGAATATGAATTTCAAACCCAAAAAGCGCAGAAGAAAGACAAAAACAGAAAGAAGACAAGTCAGAAAAATAAGAAATTGGAAGAAGACAGACAAGATGGTTAAAATCAATCAACTGCATATAGGCCTACTACACTCATCATAAACGCGTTTAACATCATTTTTCAAATTCTAAAAGATTTACAGAAATAATTATTTCAGCCGAGGGAGAGAGGAGGAAAGAGACAAGATAAGTCTCTCTAAACGAGTTAGACATCATTTCTCCAATCCTTTCAGGTTTACAGATAATAGATGTCGGATGAAGGAAAAAAGAAAGAGAGAAAGAGAGGGGGAATAGAGAGGGAGAGAGAGGATGAGAAGAAGAAGGAGAAGAAGAAGAAGAAGAAATATAAATGAAAGAAAAAAAGAAGAAGGAGAAGAAATAGAAGAAGAAAAGGAAATAGAAGGAAGAAGAAGAAGATCGTCTTGCAATCATCATAAACGAGTTTGAACATCATTTCTCCAATTCTTTCAAGTTTGCAATTAGATATGAGATGAGTTGTTACCATGGTAACAACAAAGCAAACGTCGTACACTGTAGATTTTGGTTACAATCCTCTTAAACAATTTGAATTCTTTTAGGTTTACAGTTAGATGTCAACCGAGAAAAGGCAAGAAAGAGATAGAAGGTGAGTTGTTACCATAGAAACAACGTACCAACTGTCGTACACTACAGACCTGCAATCATCCTGAACGAGTCTGCGTGATCTTCAATATCATGACTATTTCCAATTCTTTCAGATGTACAGTTAGATGACATCTCTCGATGTTAATCAAATATTTGTCGAGCAATTTGGCGCGTGTTCAGGTAGCACAATTCTCGTTTTTTAGGAGTGAGTGTGTTACGGCCCACTTGTGTGAAGTGCTTTCTGTTTATACAACATTTGCAGATACATGAATGATTGATGGTATTGGAAAACAGACAAATATGGAAGAATTTTTTCTTAATTTTGATGACAATGAAGAGAGCGAAGCGACAGCGCCTGTCGATCAAACAATAATTTCCGCTTATGTTGAAGCGATTAGATTATGGGAATGATGGGATAGACAGTTGAAGAAGGGGGTGGGGTGAGGAGAGCAGAAATTGCAATTCAATTCAAGGATACATTAGAATTAAATGTTTTTTTCTTTCTGTAAATCCATGATGGTCTAAAGATACCGACAAACCAAACATGGTTGCCGGAATTTCATGTTATTTAACGTCTCATATTTCGTTATTTACCGTCTCATAATCACTGACTGTCTTTTAAAACACTAATTCAAGTCTCTTGTGGGATTACAGAGTGATTTTCAAGATGTCAAGCGTATTTTTTCCACACTTCAATTATGCTCGACTCTTCCTCTTCCGCTTAGTGACGGAAGGGGGGGCACAATTGGCCCGTAATGTTAGCCAATGTGGCCTACATTGAGAACAAAAAGGTGGTTTTGCGCCCGAGCCCCTCCTTTCATTCCCTTGAAAGTTTCAACTCTTGGTTTTGCACCCTAGCCCCTCCTTTCCTTTCTTTGAAAGTTTCAACCCTAAACGCGCCTGAAAATCGGACAACTATAGATTTCGATAACCTTTTATCTTTATTTTCCTGTGCTTGTCAGAGATTCTTTATATTTCAATTGTGCCCCTTTCATAAAATCCGAGATTCGCCCCTACATTTTCGTCATACAATTTGCGTCCTGCATTCGGTTCGGAAGGTTTCCTATTTAGCGTGCGAATCACCATGACACAAATCGATTTCAAATCATTCAGCTACAAACGAGCGCAAATCACATCCATCAACCCGACAGCAGAGAGAAAACAAGGAACTGAGTATATAGATAGCCCAGATTTCGAATATGGGATCAATTCTTCTCTTTTTCTTATTTGATAAACCTGAAATTAACGCGATAGCTTATTTATCTTTGAAATTTGGTTGTGAACTAGGTCCATGATATATTACAACTATCGATTTCACATCATTCACTTACAAGCAGGAGCAATCAAAGCACTTACCAGCTTACTTCGGAAAGTGAGAAAGAAAAATGAAATGGGATCAGAGAGAGAGAGAGAGAGAGAACTGAAGTAAAAGAAATAGGGAAAGGAAAGGTAAAATAAGAAAACAGAAATAGAGAAAGAGATATTTAGAGGGAATCAGACAGAAAGGGGAGCAAAGTGATATAAAATAGAGAGAGGGTGAGGAAGAGAGAGAGAGATAGAGAGAGAGAAAGAAAGAGAGAGAAGGGGAGAGAGCATAGGGAATGAGTGACAGAGAAAAGGGAAGAAGGGCGTGAAGAAAGAAAACAGATAGAGAGAGAGAAAGATAGAGCCAAACAGTTAATAATGAAGAGATAGAGGAAGAAAGAGAACACCGAGATTGACAGCCGAAGAATACAACCAAAACAAGAGAAATCGTCAACAGCTACTCTTTTGCATTATTAAGATTTTCCCTTTTTTTCGCCTGTATGTCCCATACATGTCAATGATGATAGCTTTTCAATAATGAATGTCCTCATTATGGAATGATCATCTGTTGTCGAATTTGTTCCTGAGTAAAAAGAACGATTAAGAGAATAAATTTTGATGAAAATTCCAAAGTCAAGGACGTGACGACTTTGGTAGACGTCGGAGTTGATGCTCGGATATGTACTTGCGATGTATAAGATGCTTATTATGAGCCTTATTATGCTCTGTGTATACGTCATGATCTTTTAGATCCCTTATTGACCACATTGCGAGACAAACGAATATCACTAGCGATATTATTTTCGAAACTCTTGTCATGTTTGTCGAAATTTTGAATATAAAAAAGCCAAGAAGAAGATGAATGATTTATATATATGGATTCAATGACAATGACTTGGTGACATCAAGGGAAGCTAAGAATTCATCTATTTTTTTTTTCAAGGCATTGATCGTGATTATCCAGGAAAAAATCAACCTTTTAAGTCTCTTCACTATCATATAAATGATTTTGAGAAAGAAAAGTCGATGAAAATTCATTATGAATTGACTTTAAAATGTTCACTGTTGTCATGGATTTTGGGTCTTTTGGGATTTTACTCGTCATGCTAGAACATTGCTTCTTTTGTACGCAATATCAGTCGTGGTTTTCAGCGTTAAAATGCTCTGTATAATCTCTTCACTTTTATGTGAATTTTAGTTTATAGGGAATTGACGGAGCCAATCGAGGCCACAATCTGTGTGTCTCGTACATGTCACCGTGTTTCACAAAATTACGTAACCTCATTAATCACTTTGGAGTTCTGTCAGTTTCATGTGGGAACCAATTTAACAAAAATGTTAAAAGAAATTATGTTTTAATAACGTACCCGGATTCTAAGATATTTTGGCGGATCTAGTTTTGATACCCTTACTATACTTTGTATGCATTACTTCACAAGTGTAATCCATATCAATATTGAGGTAAATTTAATAAATGATGACTGCAAGGAGAAGAATATTCATAGTAATTCCGCGTCTTGGACGAAGGCCAAGGTGGCATCAGGAATGTCATTATTCATGTGATTATTATTATTATGAAGTTTGTTTAGAAATTGTAACCACAAGGACCCGTTTCTTTTTGTTGTTAGTGATAGTCTCATTATTGTTATTTGTATCAATATTATTATTATCATTATTTTTATGATTATTATTATTATTGTTATTATCATTATTATTATGATCAATATTATTATTATCATTATTATTATTATTATTATTATTATTATTATTATTATTATTATTATTATTATTATTATTATTATTATTATTATCAATATTATTATTATTATTATTATTATAGTCTAAATTCCACTATGCGATCTCTTCAAAGTATTACTTCCCTTTAAACATGGTTAATATGCAAAATATAATCCACAAGAGTATTTGCTGGAAGGTAAGTTCCATTTTGGTCAAAGAGTTCTCTTCAAGTCTCTCAGGTCTTATTAGGGACTTTTAGATTTTCACGACGAGAACTTGGACTGCTACGTGGACATCCTTTTAAGGCAATGTGACGTCCTTTTAAGGCACTGCCGGGCACTGACAGTCTGCCCGGCAGTGCCTTAAAAGGACGTCACATTGCCTTAAAAGGATGTCACAGCTAGCAGTCCACGTTCTCATCCTTTTAAGGCAATGTGACGTCCTGTTAAGGCACTGCCGGGCACTGACAGTCTGCCCGGCAGTTCCTTAAAAGGACGTCACATTGCCTTAAAAGGATGTCACAGATAGCAGTCCACGTTTTCGTCGTGCAAATCTAAAAGTCCCTAATTGTCTCGTGTAGGACACCATATATGTTTTTAGCACCTTCATTAGTGTATTGCTCCATTTTCATGTAAACGAAATGTTGAAACAATGTAAAAGCAATGTAAAGGCTGAAACATAGATTTCCTTGCCATTGGCCTGGTTGATCCGGTAACTTTATTTCAGATTCTGAAACAAAATCCTGGATTTAGCTCATGCTGCAATGATAATTATAAACCTTTAGGTCAGTCAGGAACCCCATGACTTTTACAAGCCGTTCGCCTGTCTGATTATCAAGATATTTATGATTAGAAATCGAAACCAAATTTTGCGTTTTCCTAACGGTTTTCATAACACTACAGTATATTGGGGGAAAACGAGTATGGTAAAGCCGGTCACTCAAAGATTTTTACTTTTTTGAGGCACTTCTTGATCATTTTGAAGTGCGATTTTTTTTTTCAGGGCTTCAATATTACACCATATCACAGACACTGTTAACGCGTAGGGCCGTGCATCTCAGATTTAACATTGTTAAACGATGCCTTTAAAGAAAAGGTTGAGTTCTGGGAGAGGTGAAAAATCATTTGTTTGCATTTTCATTGTTATTATGCAAGTGTGGAAGAACATCAGAGAAAAAATGTTCAATGAAAATAATGGCTCTTCAAATGCCTTCAGATTATAAATATGACATGTAACAGGACCACATTTTTATGTTATATGTTTGTGTAGTCCCATATACATCTTTCTGTGACAGTGCTTGTTACATTTACCAAGACTGGGCCAAATTTCTTATCATTTTGATGACTCCAGAATCTTGTGTGTGCGTGCGCGTGTGTATGTGTGTGTGTGTATTTGGTTTTTAAAGGCGTGTATTAATCAGATATGATTATTTACGTCTGGGGACCGACCTTTCAACGTCACCATCCGAAAGACGTGACTCAGTTTCGAACCTGCGTCCTCGACTGATTCAGTTTGTAACTTCCACTGTTAGCTGGATTACAGGCGCACGCCAAACGCCTAGTTGTGGCGTACACACCAATACTTATATATGCTACATGATCAACTTTTTCTGATCGATTCCACACCGTTTCTTACACAATACTTTTGCATAACCAGAACTCAACTTTATCTTTAAATGACACCAGTGATAACATTCGATTTGAGCAAGAATTTCTCCAAACCTCCTTTGAGACGGCTTGTCTGATGTAGGTCACCAAATAAAGGTCTAATCATCACTTAAGTTTTATGTCCATTCACATGAGACGTAATGACTGGCAATAACGAATTCATTGTCATGATCATCACCGACTTCAATGACACCAGATAACCATATCATCGTCTGTATGTCTCATTTGTGCCATCAGTCGTAGTACTGAATGATGTATGTCCCGATTATGCGCTGTATATTACTTCACTTTCATGGAAAGTCAAGATGAGAAGTATGAAAAAATGACCGGAAAAAAATTATGAATTCAATCTCATGATCGTAGCCGATTTCAATGATCTCGGGAATGAAACACGATTTCGGCAGGAGTTCCTTCAGACTCCCTGGTGCCACTGTGTCTCGTGTAGGTCATTGAATATAGTTCCTTCAAACCTTCATAAATCTATTAATTCATATTTATTGTAAACATCACAAATAGAAAACAATGACTGGATGGAAATATGAATTCAATCTCATGATTTTTATGAACTCGAGGATGAAATTCAATGTCGGCAGGAATTCCTTCAATCTCCCTTAGGGCGGCTTATGGTGTTGTCTAGGTGACTGCATATAGTTGTAATACCCTAATAAATGTATAACTTTATTTTATGGTTAAATTAATGAGTAGAAAATAATGTCTAGGAGGAAATATGAATTCAATCTTATGATCGTCGCTGATCTCAAGAATAAAACACGATGCCGTTAAACTCCTCCTATGTCGAAGTGTCTCGTATAGGTCAATGAATACATTTTGTAATACTCTCACTAGTGTATTTACTTTATTTCCTCATGTAAAACTTACAAATAGAAAACGATGGACAGAAAGGAATATGAATCCCTTGTCATGATCGTTAAACTGATTTCGACGATCTCAGGGAATCAACTCGATGGCGGCTTGAGTTCAAACCCCGTGAGGTTTTCGTGTCTCGTGTTGGTCATCATACATATTTTGCTTTTATTTAATAAAAAAATCTGTACTTAGCGTTTCAGTTTGGTATTATCATGGTTATGTCAAATTCATAAATAGAAAACGATGGCTGGAATATGTATCCCTTGTCTTGGACGTAGTCGACTTCAGGGACATGGACGATGGCACTATATGACATCAGGAATGACATCGTGGATGGCATTGGGGATCAACCTCCCTTGGCGAGGTGAGAGATGACGGATGTCATGACATGGTCCTCTTCATGTACCCCCTCAGTGACGATGGTGATGTTCAAATGTCAGGGGCTGAGGGTAAATAGGGCCTGATAAAGATGAGCCATAAAATGGTTTTTCATTTGAAAACAATTACTCGTAGGTCTATTCTTTGTTCAACGAGGGCTAAAGTGTATTGTCAATCAATCAAAGTAACTTTTATTCTATTTCTTTTTTCCATATCTACAAAATTAATAAGATTATATAAACATAATGACATAAGCAATTTAACATGGCAACAGTTTACAGGAAAGACGGCGTAGTTCCTAAAAGCATATAAATTATGTTTGTATTGATAAGCCTTATAACAACACAATATAAATATGAATAGTCTAATCCGGTCGGGCTTACATGTAGACAATTTACTGTTCAACGGCTGCTGAAGCTAAAGCTATAGACTATATATATTTTCATGATTTACATGCAAAAGCGATAAAAGGCTTGAATATTATTCTGTAACAATTTTTTTACTCGTTGGCCATAAAGTGCATTTGAGATGCAATACTTGCATGAAATGCCTATTGAGGTCGTGTGCCCTATACAGATTAAACACCACTGCCTTATGAGGTTGATGTTTTACCGTCTAAGGTTCATCAAAACATTCGAAAATAATGGGCAAATGTTTGTTTAGCCTGATCCGTCTACTCAACATGGTGATTGTCTTTAATTACACATTAATGCATCTTCAACGTCCGTGTACAGTACTTCATCGGCCCGTGATCAAAGCAGAAAGTGAAATTACCGGCAAATTTAGCATCTAAAGTTAGCAGACGACAATCGAAAGTAATTAGGCGCTCTCCGTTGTGATCGCGATAGATGATGTTGATCGTTGATGTCTTGAGGGTTTGATTTTGTTGTTGATGTTGTTTTCGATCACATGAAGGGATGGGGGGGGGGGTCAAGAGAGGGTCGTTATCTGGGTGAATCTCACCATGTATTTCAGGGCTATATCGGCAAGGTCATGGACTGAGCTGAAATTAGAAATAATAGATACAGATTAATTGATGAAGCCAAGTATAGCTATCTCCCTCGCTCCTCTCTATCTCCCATCTCTCTCTCTCTCTCTCTCTCTCTTTCTTTCAACTTCTACCTTTCTGCCTCTGCTTCCGTCTCTGTCTCTGTTTCTCTTTGTTTCTCTCTCTCTCTCCCTCCCTCCTCAGCACCGCCTTCCTTCTCAGCATGTCCTTCCTTCTCTGTTTCTATATCTTTCATCTATCCCTCCCTGTATTCTCTCTCCCTCTCTCTCTCTCTCTTTCTTTACTTTCTCTATCTTTCTCTCTCTTTTTCAATATCTTTTTATTCCTCTCATCCTCTCTTTCCCATTTTATGTCGTTCTCTCTCTCTCCCTCCCTCTCTCTCTCTCTCTCTCTCTCTTTCTATCTGTCTCTTTTCCTCCCTCCCTCTTCTCTCTTTCTCCTACTCTCCAGTGACCAACCTACTCACGCAAGAAGTCCTGTAAAAATCCGAGTGATTTCCACTCAAACAGATTGATGGACAAATGTTGTTGCTAAGCAACAGTTTCGTCATCAGGAGCAAATGACCAACAATCCTTCCCATTTTAGTTCCAATAATGTCGCTCTTCGTTAGAGACGAATCGGAGAAAATTTAAAGGGAAGTAACCTTACCTGAAAAAGTCTTTTTTCCTATTATTTCAAATTGGAAAGCATTTCAAAATGTCGAATTTTCCTTCTCTGTTTTATAACATTCGGTTTAGTGAGATACATGTAAGAACTTCCGACTAAGTGTGCTCACAATACTTCAGGGACTCTTTCTTCTTAAACCAAAGCGTCTGATATGTTTCCTTTCCTATCATATTAATTTTAGTGGATTTTCAGTCAGAGTTTACTATTCATGCCAACTGCAACTTTGAGGTTAATCTCTTTTTGGGCGGAACGGGATGGGAATTGCAGTATGTTGAATAAACAGTTGTGTTTGAGAATACAAGTATGCTATTGGCTTTGATCATTTGAAGGAGATATTGGGGATTACAAAATGTCTTTTTTGAAAGAATGATCTTAGGTGTTTGTATGCATTTTATCGGCACAGCCAAGAATAGCCGTTGAAGAGAGCTGCTGTAAGGCAGATATAACATAATTTGATAGGAGACTGTCCAATATTTTTCGAATATATGTTACAAATAAAATTCCAAATAGTTTATCCCGTAGCGCTTACATCAAATATCTGAGAATACATAGTGTGTAAAGTTTATGTCCATAATACAAGTATGTTAGAGCAGGGGTTAGACCAGAAATCAATTGAAATCATTATTTATTTACTTATTTATTTATTTAGTTCATGGGTGGCAAAATCAGAAAATGAAAAGATCTCCAGATTAAATAAGTTATACTGGAATACAAAATCAAATGTTTTTGTTAATATTGTATCATAAAATCAGTATAATTTTCCAATTAATGTCAAGTTAACCCGAAAGAGTGACCCCTCTTGGCCTTACCCCGTTCTAACGAAAGTCCGAACCAGGGTTGAGAAATTTATAATGTGCATCCAGCAATGAACCAACTATCGTAGCACACTGCAAGCCGCCTGTAGGTCCTTCAGAGGTGTCACTCATAAGCTAGCTTTTCTGACCACGTGACCTCAAGGCGTTGATTGGATCAATATCACGTGATCATAGAAGCTAAACCAATCAAGCCGCCGCCCGGGGCGAAGCGCAAAAACACATGCATTTTGGGGTGTTTCGAGTAAGTGAGTACAAAAAGGAACATGCGCTTGTAAGTCAAATTATTGATCGGGCGTTGTAGTTGAGGATTGAAACCCAATTTGAATATAAATCTAGGACTTCGCCATATTTTGTAGTTCGGCTCGCGATATATTATTTCTTTCTAGGCCACTTGCTGCGGGCGGTCTCGAATGTAATCTCCGTGGGGTGACGCTTAGGACAGTTGGGGCGGAAATGATGTTTCTGATAACAGATAGAAATGGTGATGCAGAAAACATGAAATAAAGCAATCATCATACACGCACAAGGGATATCACACTACAATGAAGTACCACGTTCCGTTTGTTGATGTAAAGAATCATTTGCATTATAAGAGCTCTGTGCTTTTAATGGTTCTCTTTCTGGCATAAGCGTATAGAGAAGGAAGTGACGGGCCACCTTATGTTTATGTTTGAAATGCATCGAATATGTTCACTGCAATCGAACAAATATAAAAGATTTATATCTTTTTTAATACAAATCACATGCAAGAAAAAGGGGAAATATCATTACCGGAAAGATTGATACTTGATACATGTACGTTTTATGGAACGCTGATTATTAACGTTTCAGCACATCAAGCACAACAAACAATAACAATACGACCCAAAAGAGGATGATAAAATTCAAGGTGATATTCAAGGCGATGAAATTCACTTTAAACCAAACACAACATGCGCAAAATTTTGCTGAAAATGTTGCCCACATCGAGCTGTTATGTCGGTTTATAAAATGGGTTCAAGAATGTAGCCAATGAGAAGCGTCAACATGGTTCACGTGTGCGTGCATTAATTTTAACCATATGCGCACTTTGGTGATATCAGCGTGCAATAAGTGCGCAACAAAAAAGCATAATGCACGCTGCGTGTATGGTGGTGTGACCAAAGTTCGCGCGTGACCAAAGTTCGCTTTCTCAAAAAATCGGTAAGATTACGAAAATCTGATATCACCAATGGAAAGAGGATCATAAAATTACCCAGAAACGAAATTTTCTTTGGAATTGGTTGCGAAATTGTAAAAATATTGACAAAAAATCGGCAAATTTTGCAGTCATTTGCATCCGTTCCGACAAATTATCAACTTTCCGATAAGGGTTTGGAAATCTTCATTTTGAGAGCAGATATCCTCAAAATTGTAAGTAAAGAGTGGTACCAACTAATTGTATGATATCTTGCCTTGCAAATTATGAAATTGCCTTATTTTTGATGGATCGCATTTTTGTATAAATCAGCTGTAAACCCCCGTGCGTGAACTTGGGTCTAGTTGTTTTTAAGACTTTTTTAGATGCAGCGCGCATGCACGATCGGACATCGAATTTTTAGATCGCGATATCTCCGAAATCCTTCGACGATAAATTTTCTAGTTGAACCAATTTGTAGTAAAAAACTTTGCCGTCCATTTGGTAATAATTGAAATAAACACATTTGTGTAGAATTTGAGAAATCATAGATGGAATATCACATTTTGTAATATGTTCTAAAATGTCCGCGAACTTTGGTCACCCCTTCATAAATCAATGGATGTTTACCATGCATTGCACAGTTTGTTTACGAGTGAGGCCATTGCTGCCGCGATCGTCTGTACTGTGTGCACACGTTATTTCTTATAAAGGTTGCAGGTTTACAGTGTTTAATATCGCCTGCCTTACTAATGCCTGAATTACATTTGCACCGGGCGCCGTACGATAAATTAGTCTACGATTTTTCGTGCGATTTTGGGGGCATCGTAGGAGGCTACGGTCTACGATGTTTGTGTTTACATTATCTACGAGCATCGTGCCATTTCTGGTATTGGCCCTCGGGGGCAGGCCGGGGCAAATCCGTACAGAGGCTGATCGAAGATTGTACGGAAATCGTGCAATTTCAATGCAGTAGGCGTGCAGTCTCCGCAGCCTCCGCACGGAAATCGTACGGAGCCCGTGCAGCTTCCGTGCACAGGTTGCGCGGAGAAGGCGCGGTGATCGTGCAGCCGCCGTGCCGGTTTTAAGCGTTTTTGGGCCTCCATGTTCCCCGAAAAATCGTGCGTTTGCTGCACGATCAGCGCGAGTCCTCCGCGCGATGCCCGTGCGGGGATTGTGCAATGACACCTACGACATGTCTACGGACTACGGGCTTACGATTTTTCAAATTTGTTTAACTTTCTGCGAAACAAAATCGTAGAGGCCGCAGAGCCCCGCGGAGCCCGTGAATCCGTACGAAAATCTCACGGCCGCCTCCTGCCTAGGGAGGCCGCACCGAAAAGGGGATACGGGCAGGATACGGGCTCCGTATACTAATCGCAGGCCAAATGTAATCCAGGCATAAGTTAGATTGTCGACCCATTTTATAAAACAAATAATACACAGGTTTTCGTTCGTGACGTTATGGCGATGCAGCGCTATTCGGGTATTCACAATGGCACAAAATACATTCGGCTACGCCTCGTGAATTTTGTTGTACCGTTGTGAATACCCTCATGCGCTGCATCGACCATAACGCACTCACACCTGTGTATTATTTGTATATTATCGTTTCTCGTTCGTGAGCATGGGCCCCCGACGCCGGAGGAGGGAGGGGGGTGCTCCCAGGTGTCTGTGTGGTATATGTAGGTCCCTTGACTCCTTGTCACGAGAACAACAGGGAAAGGTTGAAGTGATGCGTTGCTAAGGTGAGTGGAATGGGGTGTGACCCTCCTATTTGAAAAAAAAGGAAGAAGTCAGCAACCGACCGGTTGCCGACTTCTTCCTTTTTTTTAATTAGGAGGGTCACACCCTAAGACTTTGACTTAAATCCTCAATTATTGCCAGCATGCATGTACATTCTGTTTGCTTTCACAGCCGTTGGAAGTTATTAGAGCCTTTCGCGGGAAGGAGGGCTGTGGCTTGTTGAAATATTATTTCGGTTCGCTCCTCGTCAAATTTTCTCAAACAACCCAAATATCAAATGGCATAACCACGCCCTAAAGGTTTTCACACCTTGATATGTTTGGCATAATCTTGTTGGCGTTTGAGTGTTAGTTTGAACTGATCCTTCAATGACACTTAAATTGATTTCCGATAAAATAAAAAAATAAAACATTCTGTAACTGTTGTCAACAAGCTGTCGATCAGACATCGCATAGTGTTCAAGATCCAGACTATTGTATACAAGTGTCTCCAAGGCAAAGCTCCCATATATCTCGGCGCTCTCATCATTTCTTACCATTCTGCAAGACCCGACCTTGTTCGTTCAAGTTCCGATTGCACTATACTTTATGTGCCCAGAAGAAATATTAACGCTGGTGATAATGCCTTTCACTCCACGGCACCGAGACTGTGGAATGACCTGCCACGATCTGTCCGTTGTCTCCTTCATTAGACGTTTTTAAGAAGGCTCTTAAAGTGACTCGGTAACATCGTTGAAAGTTGATGAAAAAATTGCATAATTTGTGTATGAAATGTTACTTAGTATATTCCTTCTACTTTACTTACGTTCTAACATGCAACAAATCCTGAACAAATTCTCAAACCACAAAGATATATATGGTTTTCTGTGAAGGTGTCATTGTGCAACACCCTCTAACAGTTATTAACAGTAAATTCTCCCAACCATTTTTGAATTTTCCCAACCGTTTTACCATGAAAAAAAAGACATAAAACAGGCTTTTAAAAATCTGTCATCACTAAAATGTCTTGAATGGAACGAACTACATTCACCTAAGATGTAATTAAATTGTAATAATATAGTTGGTAGAATTAAGGAATCGATCAGATCAGTTTTTCCCAATTTATATCATTAATAATGGTCCGTTTTCACTCAAACTTTCAGATTATCTTTAATTGTACATCCAGCATTGAAGTCACTACCTTTGCACCACTTTCTCTCATCTGAACAATGTTACCAAATCCCTTTAAAACTCTTCCATCCAATGATTATCGTTAACTTTGGCTACATGTACTTGTACGCTTATTTCTTTGAACTGTGTGAAGCGCTGTGAAAAAAAATGTATAAGAGCGCTAATTAAAAAGATATATGTTTAATTTGACATTTCACATGTATGTACAATTATTGTTAATGATTGTATTATTACATTTATGTTTTTATACTGTTATTGTATTAGGCAGGGTTTTCTTGTAAAGCAGGTCCACTGGCTTCCAGACTTCCAGTGGAACTGAATAAAACTTCCCTGTTGAAGAAAAAAAAATGAATAAATAAGTTAATTAATGACTTTGTTACTATCATTAATATGTACATTTTATTGGAGTTGTCAACAAACCTTTCTTTGTGGATGTGGGGAGGTATGGGGTCCTGAGTGTCATCTTGTTGAATTATTTCGGCGGCTAACTCGTCAGCTAATTTTGTCCGACAAACCGCCAAATCAAAAAGGGCCTAGCGACTCCTAAAATGTGTTCATATCTTCGTCTGACGTCCATCATATTGAAACCTCTGTCGAAAGCCAGAAGGTCTGAACTCATATACTTTAACACAACTCCCTTCTGGCTCTCAACAGATCAATGCTGTTGACGGATTGGTGATAGTTTACAAGCACGGACTCTGTTTTGACATTTAACATTAGTGGTGAGCACGACCTGAGCTTAACATACTGTAAACAGCAATAGTACGCGACCCGAATGTTTGCCTGGAGATAGTATGCATACCACATTATTCAGACATATAATTAAAGGGGAAGTCCACCCTGATATTAAGTTTGTTTTAATAAAAGGAGAAAAACGAGAGAAACAAATTAGTGAAAATTTGAGCAATATCCGATTAAAATAGGAAAGTTACGAATTTTTTTAATCAGTGGAACATAAATTGGCAACACTGACGTAACTTGTGAGCTCCTCTCCAAATTTCTCTGTACAGAAAATTTCATTAACTTAAGTTTTATTAGATATTGATGACGGAATAGATTTGTGTCATACAGGGGTTGTATAAAAACATATTTGCAATATTCATATTTAGGGTGAATATATGATGAAAATTTTCTTAAGGGAAATTATGAATTTTTGAAGTTTTTTAGTACAGGGCAAATGGGAGGGGAGCTTGCAAGAAACGTCACAGAGTTGCCAATTTGTGTTTGTTTGATCGCACCTTCGAATATTCATAACTTTCTAATTTTAATCGGTTTTTGCTCAAACTCTCACTGACATGTTTCTTTCATTTTCTGGTTCAATTTAAACCAGCTCAATATCAGGGTGGACTTCCCCTTTAACAGTGGAGCATCTAGAATTCTCGGGAGGGGGTGTGGGTCGGCACAACTCTGAATATTATCGGACATGTAAAAATTCATCACATTTTGGGAGGTACCTTTGGGGTCCAAATTAGCCCTTGGGGTCTTATAGGTCGTGGGGTCTTATGTTTGTACTCGATGTACTTATGATAAACCATATTGGATTGACTTTTGAAACTGCCCTTAGGTTAAGACACTCGGTGCAGGACACATGTGGCTCACAGCCAGAAGGGCATTAACTTAATTGCTTTAATTGAATCCCGATATTTTTTTTGAAACACGATTTACAGTTTATAAACCTATGTTCGATGATTAGACCGTTCGGCAAGGTTAGAGGACGAATGAAAATCAATGTAGTGGTATGCGTGGAGGGGTAAGAGTGGGTAGGGGAGCTAGGGGCGTCAGTAGATTTCCCTGGACAATTGTCAGAAACTGCCGGTAGAAAATTGTAGGGGGTGGTGTTACATCCTTCAACCCTTCACGTCGTCATTGTACAGCAACATGTATCATGTCTTCAGTGATGGTTTGATCCCTTCTGGATGAATTGTGTAAATGCAATCCTTGTTGAAAGACAACTTTGCCCAAGCGCTTTGAATCTCGAGAGAGAAGAAAACAAACTGGTGGAGGAAAGGAGAGAAATCAGCGTCATACACACCCACACGCGAAAAGACAAGGAGTATTAAGACATCATGAAGAAAAGGAATGAGAGAAGGATTGGAGGTGGAGAGGGAAAAGGGATGAGGGGAGGGAGAGAGAGAGAGTAAGTGTGTGTGTGTGTGTGTGTGTGTGTGTGTGTGTGTGTGAGAGAGAGAGAGAGAGAGAGAGAGAGAGAGATGATGGTAGAAAATCGTTTTAAAGGGGTACTCCCAAACAAACTGTACATCAAAACATACAAACAACGCCTTTGAATACACTTGACTAAAATCCTCGATATGCGCAGACTATCATTTGCCCCTCCATCCCAGTCCTCTCCATCCCCACATCACCCGGTACCAGACTTCGCCAACCACCATATCGTCGATAAAAACCCGACGGGGAAGAAAAACGATCTCCATTTAGACAGCTGGACACCCGGAAAAGCAACTTGTGCAGGAGATAAGAATCACTCGCTATCCGATATTTTCAAGCTAGTCATTTTCTTCTCAGCACATGCTCGGGTTTACACGACGTTCCGTGAACTTGTAGTTTAGCTCGTGGCTTTAAAATTGGAGGTTATTTTTATAGTTAAGAACCGTGTCGACGCACTCGTGGTTTCGAAAACTTAATTTTGCTCAAAATGTTAAACGACTGCTCGATGATCTGTGTAAATACAAAAGCTACGTGTCCGGCTTGTATTTCAAACTTCTAGCAGTCATTTGATACCACGTGAATTCGCGTCGTTGTTATGGTTGTTGTTTAAGATTTTGAGGTTTCGCAAACTGAAAGCTCAAAATTATGGCCGTATACAGTTCCATGTGAACGTAGCTTTTATTCAAGTCAATTACTTCGCAGCTATGGGACGAAAATCTTCCTCTTAATTCTCCGCTATTACGATTCCCAACAGACCCAACTCACCAAACAGTGGTATCATATTTCACCAAAATAGGCAGAGCAAAATATTGTCATCGGATATTGCGTTGTATGTCTCTCGTATAATACCATTTTTTTGCAGGAAAATAAAGCAAAATATTTCCAGGTTCTGCCTCGACCTAAAGGCTGTATTTTTTAATATGAATTCTCTATGGATATGCGCCAAGGCAGAGGACTGCACTTTTTAAAATTTTGCCAGGAATATAGTTACTCAACTTACAGGTGCTATATTTAAAAGTCCATATGTAATAGTTATTATTTCCACATGCTCGTAAAACGATACCTTGTCATTGACATTTAGCTGCGTCCATTTTTCCAAAATGACAAATGATTTGTTGCCATCGTCAGTAACATCTTGAAACTTTCAGATACGGCTTCAGTTTTTATATCCATAGCTTTATCATTTTAATGCTTTCTGCATTAGATTGGCGATCCCAAACAATTAAAATCATGCCTATTAAGCCTCGTTCATGATATGATCATTTATACATTCAGAAAGTGTGTTTTGGGTGTGCGTTTTTTGGTGGCCGTTTACTGCAACAAATCACCTATTTTAATAAATAAGTGACATATTTTTAGGGGCCACGCTTTATCTTTTTTAATTTCGATTAATTTTGATTTCGATAATAAAAACTATAAAGCATTTAGCGTATGGACCAGAATTTCAATGCAGTGTTTTCACAATTCATTTTGCTTTCACGTATTATACGATATCACTGCCATAGCGCGTCAAGGAATGCGCCAATCGCGGACGCAGTGCTACGTCAGTAAGATAATGGCGCCTGGTTTGCAGCGGACACAATAAGCATTGCATACGAGGTGTCGCTGATCATATCGGGAATCGCATGATATGAGAGATCACTCGAGTTAAAGTCTATACCTTTAAAAGTCCAATTCCATCTCGACGCCTCATTCTGTCCCATTATCACCTGCTCATCTCTTATCATTATGTCTGTAGTGTCACATTTGTGTTGTTTGATTTCAATGGGGGTGTTTTTAACGATCATCATTAAAGCGGTGGCGGCTCCAGGGTTTTCTGGCGAGGGGAGCTGGCACAGGTGCCTATTTCGGGTTGCCTTTCGGGGGTAAGATTTGCAAAGGGGATAAAAACACGTAAGAGAGGACGGGCCCATTATTAATTTGTGAACTGAGAAAATGTACAGTATCTGTTTGGTTTTACTGACACGATAAGGGAAGAGACAGATCATTTATACCCTTTCCAAAGCCGCTCCTGTTTTTAACGAGCACTATTAAACCGAACAGGGATCTTTCAGTGGCGGATCCAGGATTATCTGGCGTAAGGTGGGGGGGGCGGCACAAAGGCCCATTTTGGGATGCCTCTATTGTTTTTGTTTTTTTTGTCTTTTTTTTTTTTTTAATATAGGGGTATAAGATCTGTAAGGGGCATAAAATACAATAAAAGTGGGGAAGGGCACATTTTTAAAGTACGATTTGGATTTAAAGGGGGCACGGGTCGGTTGTGCCCTTTCTAATAAACCTGCCCCTGTTTCTAACGATTAGTATCGAAGCCGTCTGTTATGACGGAACGCGCGCAATGAGTACGATAAAATCGGATATGAACGATGTAAATGGCGCTTTTTATCTTCGATCTTCATGTCGTCTGCGTTTTGTTCCATTATGCAGTCGCTTGAGGCGCCTCTGGCTAGAGTCGACGCAATAGGCGCTTTTTCTTCTTCTCGCGATCAGTAAAAGGACCACTACATGGTGATGGAAGGGGTTGTGGGGGGGCTTTATCACTAGCATGTGTATTGTATTGTATTGTGTGCCAAAGCTTGCCCCACAATGCAACTGCGATGATGTCAAGCTGATGTTAATGTTTCTTTTTTTATATTTTGATTTGTATTCATCATGCTCATACCGAGTTAAAAGCAAAATCTTTAAAAACACTTTTAAAAAATACACATAAATGTATCGATCTACTTTTGAGAAAATTTCTACGTTTTGATTTTGGATATAAAGACATGCAGAATGCAATAATAATGTTACTATCCTGGTAATGTTGCTATTATATGCTGTTCCTGCATGTCGCCGTCACCGCTGGTGCTACTTATGCTGCTACTACCACTACCACTATTACTACTACTACTACCACTTCCACCACTACCACCACCACCACCACCACCACCAAGACCACTACTGTCGCCTCTACGGGTACTACTGCTGCTGCTGATTCTACTATATGTGCTTGCCGCTACTACTTCTACATCAGTCATTACTCTCCTTTTCTAGGGCATCTTGTGACCTCTCTTCGACTATTCGTTGACCTTCTCTACCGAGTGTTCTACATATTTAGCTCCTTGTCTACGAAGCAATAAACTCAAGTGCAGCAATAAGCATGCCGTCGACAACCGCACCTTTGTGGTCCTTGTAAAACAGTTCGTTTGCACAAACTCTCAAACTCTCCTCGGCTCCTGACTGATATTACAATTCAAAGGGAACTAAAGAAACAGACTAGAATTATACTACTTAACATGTCTTTTCAACATTTCCCCCGTCATTTATATTTGTTTTAACCATGATTTTTTGTTGACTCGCTTAAAGATAAAGACCAGTTCTGGTCATGCGATTGCATTGTGAAAGAAACGTTGTGGAATCGATCAGAAAAGATTGATCATCTAGCATATAAGTATTGGTGTGTACTGCAAGGTTCTGGAATCATCAAAATGATAAGAAATTTGGCCCAGTCTTGGTAAAGTTACAAGCACTGTACACAGAAAGATGTATATGGGACTACGCGACCACGTGCGCGATATCTATTTGGTCCCAATAGATATAATAATTTACCAAATATATCAATTAGTAGGCGGTTTCCCGACTTTCCGGGCAAAATTTGTATCATCACGTATTAGTCAAAACATATTCTTTCACATGATTGGTAATGAGAGCTTCCATTTCATTTTTTTGAGAGAGGGGCGTTTCCAAAACTGGTCTTTACCTTTAAAAGCCGAGAATTAGTCAAAACAATTATCTTTATTGAACATTTGACAAGAGTTTGGATGGAAAGTTTAAAAATTTATGAAATTTTGAAAGTTTATCTAATATTAGCGAATAGGTTAAGGGTAATTCTCCATTAAAAAATAATAATAACCGGCTGCCGGAGCTAAAGCTAGGGTTATTATTTCCAAAGCTCTATGGAAACGCATAGGACCGTTATATAAAGTGATATGCGCTATACAAGAACTAAATATATTATTATTATTATTAAATGAAATTGTGTTCCACAATGGAAATGGTTTGCGAGGCACATCTTAAAAAAGGCACAGCGGCCTGTGGGCATCTTCCTTATTATTTGTCATTCAACCTTTATTTAAAGTTTTACTCAGTCAGTATGATTCTTCAGCTTTTTCGTTCAAATCAACTTGCTATTAACGTCTAATTGCCCTTTAAAGCGTCTTTGCCCGTGCTTCTGTAAGAATTGCGAACCGCCTTCAAAAAACGATAGACGTCTTGTACGTGACTAACGTCTGTATAGTCAGTAAGACGAGCAGGTGTCATGTGACAAGACATCGGAATCACGTGACAAATAGCCTGGGTGTATAGTATTACTTTTCCTTTTTAATCGATTTATGGACATTGTCACAGTTTTGTCGCTCGCTATCACTTTCTTCTTCTCCTCCTCCTTCTGCTTCTCCTTCTTCTTCTCCTTCTTCTTCTTCTTCTCCTCCTTATTCTTCTTCTCCTTCTCCTTCTTCTTCTTCTCCTCCTTCTTCTTCTTCTTCTTCTTCTTCTTCTTCTTCTTCTTCTCCTCTTTCTCCTTCTTCCTGTCCCTCCTCTACTTCTTTTTCTTCTTCTTCTTCTTCTTCTTCTTCTTCTTCTTCTTCTTCTTCTTCTTCTTCTTCTTCTTCTTCTTCTTCTTTTTCTTCTTCTTCTTCTCCTCCTTGTCTTTCTTCTTTTTCCTTTCTTTGTTCTTCTTTAGTAGTGATAGCAATTTCTTTTTTAATAAAGAAGTTTATATCGTCTGGTTGCTGATAATACAGACATACCAGTCTTCATTGTTTTCTACCTTCGCTCAGAAATACCTTGGAAAGAATCCCCCATGGAGATTAAGAAACAGATCAAAATACTGAAACTGTGTACATATAACCCAATTTCCCAATTTCCCACTGCTATCGTAGGATATTGATTATTCATTTTTTGTTCTCATTTAGAAATATGAATCGTTATAGTTATGTCTCGCTCCAGACATTCAATATAAGATCGTTATTTCCCTTCATAGACCTGATTGTATGATTCGTTCTAGTTTTTCAGAGCGTCCTATTTGTCTAGAATGTTGCCTAAATTTGATTTGATGATGGAAATGAAATTATTTTCATGGACTAGAATCAAGAGTGTGAAATCAGGCTGTGAAAAGTAATCGTAACCTCATTGGTGGTTTGATGTCCCATCATTAAACTATTTCCCTTTTTATTTTGAGAGACCCCTTTTTGGATACAATTATTGCTTTCGAAGAAGAAAAATAACAGGGATATAATTCATATCTTTATGTAAAGTATTCTTGAGTTGTTCACATGCTCTCGTATTTCATCGTGTAAACGCAGTTATAACGTCAGTGTAGCCAAAGCGATATCTAGCCTATTTGTTGTTAATACTGGCGCGAATTGACAGGTGATACGTTTGCGGCACAAACCCTTATCTAGATCCATAATTGAATTGTAGCATGTCGGAGACAACATAAATATGAACAATCATGTTTCCACCTTCTTATACTCAATTCAAAGCTAGCGATCCTTGCTATTCATATCTTTAGGTATAAGGATAACACTTAAAGATACAATTGAGTGCTGTCTGATCATGCGATTGCATTGTGAAAGAAACGTTGTGGAATCGATCAGAAAAGGTTGATCATCTAGCATACAAGTATCGGTGTGTACTGCAAGGTTCTGGAATCATCAAAATGATCAGAAATTTGGCCCAGTCTTGGTAAAGTTACAAGCACTGTACACAGAAAGATGTATATGGGACTTCACGAACATGTGGCATAAAAATCCGTCCCGATTTTTATGATGTTACATGCCATATTTAGAATATTAAGGCATTTGAAGAGCTATGCTTTTCAGGGAACATTTTTTATCTGATGTTCTTCCACACTTGCATAATACAATGATAACGCTCACAAATTATTGTTCACCTCTTCCCAGAACTCAACCTTCTCTTTAAGAGATACCCTAAAATATGCATTCCAACAAAAGCGTAGGTGAACTAGTTTATTTTGTAAAAGTCAACACCACACGGACGTTTCGCTGTGGTAATTGGGGGTATGATGCAATATGATTACAGAGAGCGAGCACTATGACGACATGCTATAAAATATTTGAAAATTATACGAATTGTTTTTTTCCCTATCTCATGTAGTATCAATCATTCTAATTCCGTTTAACAGGAAGTGGTTTTAACTACGGGTAGTTATCAAAGGGGATAGTTGTCCTAGGGGTAGTTGTCTCAGGGGAAGTTGTCTCATGGGTAGTTGTCCGAGGGTGAATTTCCGGATAGTCATTGTGTTTGGGAGTAGTTATCCAGAACGTTGTTGTCCAGGGACGAAAAGTCCAGGGTAAGTTCACTTGATATGCACATTTTCATTATTAAACTCTCTATGTGAAAATCACTTTTACCTTGAACCTGAAACTCTCAATATGATTTTGCAAATTTTTTAAATAGATTTATGCGTGATATCATACGTCAATAGAACACAAGGGCTTTTAAAATGGTAAATAAAGATTTTAAATTTTGATCAAAAATTAAATACAGAACGGATAAAAGGAGAAAGAAGTTATGACAGTGCTTCTGTCTGTTGTGAGTACTGCTTTCTATGGCAGAAATGTTCCCAACGGAGCAGAACACAGCATGAAGTATGCGATATGATAGGGCTGGATAAATGTTTGAGAAAAACAGAGTGCCTTCTGGAAAGGTTTTCTTCTCGCAGAAACCAGATAATGTTACAGGCAAAAACGTGATGCCCGAGGGTAGGTTATTGATCTTTGCAGCGCCCCTCTCACACCTACCTCGAGTTATGTGCCGAGTAGTACTAGCTCGGCAAACCTCGTAGAGGATTCGGAAAGTAAAGCGGGACAATGAGTGGTAGTCGTACCAAGAGTACCTTCCTCGAGTTATTTGCCGAGTAGTACTAGCTCGGCACACCTCGTAGAGGATTCGGGAAGTAAAGCGGGACAATGAGTGGTAGTCGTACCAAGAGTACCTTCCTCGAGTTATTTGCCGAGTAGTACTAGCTCGGCAAACCTCGTAGAGGATTCGGAAAGTAAAGCGGGACAATGAGTGGTAGTCGTACCAAGAGTACCTTCCTCGAGTTATTTGCCGAGTAGTACTAGCTCGGCAAACCTCGTAGAGGATTCGGGAAGTAAAGGGACAATGAGTGGTAGTCGTACCAAGATGTTGTGTGTCCGGACAGGTTGTGTATCCGGACAGTTGAATTAAAACGATAATTTGAAGAAGTTTACATGCAATATTCCATACATCATTTAAAACTTACGTTGAGAATATTGTAAAGGACAATGAAGAGCTTGGATCCAAAAGGTGCTACATCCATTGTTTTTGTTGGCATTAATGTACACATTTCCAGTGGCCTCATACACTGACACTTCCAAAAAGTTAAAATTCCAAAAAAGAGTAAAAAATAGCATTTAAAAATCAGTTCGGTTCCAAAAGATACTATATCCAGTCAAGCCATGCATTGTAACTTGCATACAGTATGCAAGATTTTCGGTTCCAAAAGGTACTTCATCCACAAAAATAAAAATAAAATAAATTCATGAAAAATATTTGTGCAGACTTAGATTTTTGTTTAAAGAGTGGTTTTATGTTTGTATCATAGTATAGTAATAGTATAATCAGCCGAATTAAGTATCATTCCAAACTGACATTGCTAACTATGATAATTTTAAAAAATTGTGTTTTTCTCAGAACTTGGATTTATGGATGTAGTACCTTTTGGAACCGAGCTCTTCAAATATGTATGATAGTTAGCGCTAGTTGATGCTTATTTTGTTCGTAAAATCCAACGGCAAACGTGACAGCTTTAATTTTGTTATTCCTGACACCCCCCGCCGGCCCCCGGTCCTACTCATCAAAGGAAAACAGATGTTACATGCGAACGTTATGCCCATACGTAGGGGCACCGTTACCTATTTATAGGAAGATTAATATATGCGTTAGCTCGGTACACCTCATAGAAAACTCAGGAAAACATCTCAGGACCGATCCGTATGACTAGTATTAAATCGTACTGATTGACCTTGGAATGTCCAACATGTTCAAAATTACTTGTATATTGCATGCCTCGGAAGATCGTTGAAAATCGTAGTACAGCACAGCATAGCTCGCAGCTAAAATATTGAAGCCGAACAGGCAAGAGCAGCCACGATGTCTCCGAGCAAATCCCGAGCTTATTACGAGTTGGTGTGACTATAGCTCAGAGTACGCGTCGTAGCGAAAATCGTAGCAAAGTTGGCTTTGCCATACAGTTTCTCCAACTAAATTCATACATATCTTGTTCTAAAATCGTAGTTAGCCCTTGCCGATGTCCAACTAAACAGAGCTCGGGAGAGATCGCCGCCCAACTCGTCCAAATGTGAGTTGAGCCTACGGTATCGATCTGTATTGTGTGCGACATAGATTGTCATCGGGGATGTCAAAGTTGTGTTGTGCTTGGCAAAAACATATCTGCTCGTCACACTTGCAACCTCAAAGAAATCTACCTTCCACCTTAGTTGTGCATTATCTAGTAGTTTTTCTTACAGTAAAACTATCACTCTTGCAACTTTAAGAATATTTTCCCCCCATCTTAGATATTCATTACCTACTTTTGCCTTCTGTCGAATCATACTTATTATTTACACTTGAAGCAATTCTAGATAGCTTCCACTTTAAATATCTTACGACTTTATGTCTTACAAAATAATGTCATATGATTTATTGCGCGGGGTTGGGGGTTAGAGGAGACAAGGATTTCTTGAAGCCGTCTCCATAAAGGGTAATCCATCCTAAGAGTGGTCAAGTGTGACGTCATCAAAACAATATTTTTTAGAGTTTCCAAATTTGAACTTCATTTTTCGAAAGAGCATCAATAATGTCCAAATGTTGAAAACCAATCGAATATGTTAAGAATTTCCTATTTATTCGGATGGTCATATCTCAGCCAATTCTTAACATATTCAATTGGTTTTCAACATTTGGACATTATTTTTGATGCTCTTTCGGAAAATGAAGTTCAAATTGAGAAATTCTAAAAATAGATTTGTATGATGTCACAGCTTCGGTACTCTTTACCTGTCCTGTGAACTAAAGGGAGAGGCGTTCACCGTCCCCGCACATCGCTGGATACATCGCCGTCAAGGCAACACAATCGTCTTCTCATGCAGGTTCACTTTCAGGACATTTCATTGATTCCGTGATAAGCATTCGAACCAATACTCAACATGAAAGCACGGAATGGAGTTTTAATCTCGTGGCTCTCTAAGTTCAAATCAAGGACACTGAAGCTAGAAACATCACGCGAACAAACAGAGAGTTGAACTCTCATGTAACACTACATTAAGTACATATTGTATTTATCGAATCTTTTCATGAACTGAACACGAGTGCTGACTAGGAAAAGACAGGCTGCAATAACATCGTTCATGGATTTAATTATGTTTAATCAAATGTCGTGTATCAAATCTCATAATTACATCAACTATAGATATGAAAAGACTCATACGAAGCAAATGAACACTTAACTATTCTTGTGTATACATGTTTATATGTAGATCAATATCTGAAAGCTGATATGAATCGTAACTTTGACATTTAATACATTTTGAGAGAAATGCAAAACGGTTCATTTTATCGAATCTTAACATGAACACGCGATCCGCACTATTTGCTGTATTTAGCGCCATATTTATTGTCTGTCTAAAACATTTAAAGGCGCAGAAAATTTGCAACATAACTCACACACATTTAAGCGTTAATGTAGTTCAAGTTTGAACTATCATAATTTGACGAACATACGCATTGAAAAGACCGCGACTGCAAACAAAATGTTCCTACCCTTAAAGTTTGTATCGCAGCGCATCCATAGAGTCTAAGTTCACATAAAATCGACATCAGCATCAAATTTCCAAAGTATTTATCCTTCGACAAATTATTGCACAACCCGACAAATTTCTTTTCAGTGCCTTTATTGACATCTCAGCAAAACATGAGAAAACAGGGGATGAAGATAAATTTTCACTACCTAATGTTTAATCACAGGACATTATCGATTGTTATTACATTTTTCTTTGCATGCACATCCCAGCTATAATGATTGACGCACATAATGTAAATATTTTGGTAACATTTAAGCATTATCATCAAGTCATTGTCTGTTTTTGAAATGATAACAGATCGAATTACAGCGCAAAATGATGTCCATTAAATCTACTGTGCTTAGACATTTATCGACTATTTAAGTTTTCATGGAAGTCTCGAATACTTTATTTGACGTGGTGACATACTTTAAGTTAGTTCATTATCTGTATATGAAATAAATATGGAAGGAATTGAATTCATATCGAAGAAAAAGATATTATTGTCCAGTGAAGCTATTGTGGATAGGTACAGGGTGATCCAAGATTCGAATGCACTGGCAACATTTCCTCATGGCTTTTTTCTCACCAAAGATAATAGGGTTTATACCTCTGTCACACCGCCACACCGCCACACCGACTCCACACCGTCTCCACGCCGACTACACACCGACTCCACACCGACTCCACACCGACCCCAAGCTGATCAATTCTCGGCCGTTCGGGGTATTTTTTTTGTTCGGTCTGTTGTTCAGTCTGTTGTCGGTCTCTAGTTGGTCTCGCCGGTGTGGCTGGGGTATTTGGGTTAGGATTGCAATCGGGTTTATGATTATGTTCAGGGTCAGCTTTAGGTTTAGTGAGTGTTTGATCCAAGGTTGCAGAGTTCGGCTGATGTAAGAAACCGACCCAAGAGGCCACTGAGCAATGGTCGACAGAGCATAATCGCAAGCATCGCTCTGTAAGTGAAATGATGCGGAGAGCTCGGGCAATCGCCTTGTCAAGCACCCGTTACGCCAGCTCTCTTTGGGATCACATACCATGTCGACATCGAGTTCGAAGGCCTGTTCGCTGTCCTCGAGAATGCGAATATATTCAGCAATGACGTAGGTTACCCATAAACAGGACAAAGGCCATACACAAAGATTCACAGTTAAAACAAGGTCATTTATTTCCATTAACTCTCTGGCTGCTTTCTTCGCCTCTCTGCAAAGTCAGTCGTTGCCACACGTCATTCGTTTGCCACTCAAAACAATAGGCACAAATTGACTAGCTCCATGCGTGACTACCCTTTTAACACCGGTAAAAGATTAATCTTGCACTTTGAAGCCTTTGGTCATCTATACAATGATCAATACAATGTGGCACAGCGAGGTTATTTTGTGTGGCAAATAAAGAGTAAAAATGTCCAGAGAAAATAATGATGCACTCGTACTCGTATTAGCGTTAAGTGGTCTCATCATACGTCACATTTCCATGTTATACATTTATGTAGGTAAAAATTCCTGGCGGACAATTGCCAATGTCTTGAGATTAATATTTATCATAAGGATGATATCATTATGATAGCTTTTCCTTAGAAGAAGGTTTTCTAGAGCAAACGAATGCGAACGACAGAAATAGGAAAATTTAGTGGTGAATAAAGAATTAACAAGAAGAAGAAGAAGAGCAAGAATAAAAGGTAAGAAGAAAAGGAAAAATTTAAAAGAAGAGATGAATATTAATAGTAATGATAATACAATATTAAGTGCTTATATAGCGCATAATAATTTGTAGAATTCACTATGCGCTTTACATTTCTTAAAAAAACATTTATACATTAACATACATTGTATGAGAACATGGAATACATGGATGTATAAGAGCAATTCAACCAGATAATAATAACATAATGAAAGGAATAATTACATCTCGTGAAAATTGCCAATATTGTGAGGAATGCATCTACCACGTGGAACAAACCCAGAGAAAACCACAAGCAGAACAGCCTCCGTGCTCGTGACCTCCCGAAGTCGGTCAGGAGACCATTCCACAAAAAAAGGTGCTGCGGCTGAAAAGGCACGATCGCCATATGTAAGTAAATTTTACTTGAGGAACGTATAGATTTCTACTAGGTACATAGGGAGTAATAATATCAAAGAGGTAAGAAGGGGAATTGTGAGTGATTACTTTGTGGCACAACATTAAACTGTATAAATAATTCTATCTACTAAGGGTAACCAGTGAAGGCGTGACAATATGGGTGTAATGGGATCCCTCCCTTTTGCACGTGCTACATGTATTAGTAATCATAACCTATTACCGCATCTTTGACCGCAGTAATAATTATCTCGTGTGACCTCCTCGAGCGTCATCTGACCTAGTTCGACTCCGATGTCAAGGAAATCCTGGACAACTGTCAAAGGTCCAATAAGTATGCGGAACATTTCCATAAACAGATCAGAATACCTGGACATAGATAGCTTGCGATGATATTATGATTACAACACGTATACCCGTTGGGATAATGAAAAGCTGATATGAAATTATTGTGTATTTGGCAACTGCATGGCGTTTGTATTAAAGATATTCTTGAGTTTCGTTCTGAACCTCATACAATCTAACGATACATGCATCTGTACTGAAGTCTTAAAATTGATGAGAAGATATCAAATAGTGCTTAAAAAGGTGCGAGTTGTATTGGTGATCGGAAAAATTTGCTCCGACAGATTTTATTCCGTCAAAGTACTTAGTGGTGGTAGTAGTAGTAGTAGTAGTAATAGTAATTATAAGAATAGTATTCATGTACAGAGAGACAAAAACAAAGACGAGAGAGAGAGAGATAGAGAAAGAAAGAAAACTAGTGGGGATAGATTGATTGATTGATTGAATGATAAAGAAAGAGAGGGGAAGACACAGACAGAGAGAGAGAGAGAAAGTAAGAAAGAGAGATAAAGAGAGAGAGAGAGACACACACACACACACACACACACACATATATAAATCGAAGGGGGAAAAGGGGGGATGAGGCGGGGATGAGCGACGACCAAATAGCCAGCTTTTCAATACGAAAAATGGACAGTAATGCAGACAGGTGGACAGAAAGAAAGAAAACCGTAAAACAAAAACAAACCAACAACAACATTTTTATCATCATCGACAACAATTTGTTTTCAAAGAATAACAACAACAACAACAGAACAAAAAAAACAGATAAAAAGAAAAAAATAGACGGGGAAAGACGGGTATAGACACGCGCTCCTTTTAGGTTGTATTCTAATTTTTAAATATTCAAATTCAATCGTGGCGTTTCCAATTACACGCAAGGTGTTCGCTTTTTATTTTCAGAAGCACAAACATGTTTTTCAACAGCGAGGTCAAATTCTGACTATTAGCTGAAAGTAATAGAAAATTGCTTGACGCATCTTCAAATAAATTAGGTCTAATATAGATCGATTGTTCAAATTGGATTGTCCTAGTCACATGCATCCTCGAATTACTGAATAAACAGACTGTTTTGAGCTATTTTAAGTTTCTTTGTATTGCTTTCTTTCTATTTATGGGGTGGAACGTACGCCTTGAACAGTCGAATTGATATGAATTGTTCATAGATGTATGGCTACATTAAGGACTTATAAAGAATAATGAAATCATTCGCAACTAAGAAACATTTTTGTTTTCTTAGAGACGGGTAAATATATTGGTAGAGGAGACCCCGCTAAATATGGATATGTTTTTTGTAAATAGTCAAACGTATTTTTACAGACACAGAACAAAACAAAACAAAAAAGATCAGATCAATAATCATACAAACAAATAAGTGAATTATGTCAAAAGTACATAAGATGACTATACAAACTACGGTGGCTCTCATCAGCTCAAGCATCAATCATAACATTTCTGGAATTACACATGGCTTTAAACTACTTATACAAAAATCTGACAGTGCGTTATATAATACACCCCTTCACGGTTATAAAGCCGCCATTTTAATTTGCGAGTAAACATTGCGTCATCAATGTTATCTGTCGCGCATGTATTGTTGCGTCACATCATATCGACACATGCGCGTTGCATGCTGCATAAAATAAAAGTTACTCGCAATATTTACTCGCAATTTAAAATGGCGCCCATGTCGGCGCATGCGCACCCTTGTAACCGTGAAAGGGTTTATTATCATCATCCCGGTGTTTGGATCATGCTTATCCACAATAAGTGCACCATCTCCTTTCCCTCTAGAATATTCCTGTCATCATACTCATCATGACGTCATAATAGTAGTCAATACAGATCAGTTTCTTCATCGTCACTGGTCGCCATTTCTCTACCGGGTATGGAGTGGCACATAATGTTTCGTACCTATTACGAAACTAACCTTAGTTCATCCAACGTACAGTGACATATCCTCTTGACCAGACCAATACTATCATCATCATATAAAATGATTTGTTTTTTCCCACGTAAAGTGAATGATTGATTGATGTACAAAGATATACATGGGTGTTTGCAGCTTCCACTCGGGATAATCTAATCCAATGCTACTTGGATTTTTAATGTCCGCTGCACACGAGTCGTCTTTTTGTGACGTATGATTTCGTCAGTGCCCCATGTGAGAATGACGTCGTGTAGAAAACAATGTATCAGTGGCGCATGAGCTAATTACCTTCGATTGGTTGATTAGCGCACGTAATAACGCAATCGAATAACGCCTCGTGTACATGGTGCCATATACAGGGCGGGCCCAAAAGATCGCAAGAAATGAGATCTACAATTTCAACGATATCATTGACCAAAATATCATTCTTTTTTGAGTAAATTGACACCAAGATCATCATATTTGGTAACGGATTTTTGATTGTATGGCTATTGTGAGGCAACGTCGTTTTAAAAAATTGCTACTTTTGCACTTGAGGCAGCGAGAAATTTGCGCATGACGGCTTCCCATACAAACGGTGAATTGCCGATTGGTCTACAACCAGTTCGTCTAATACCCAATTAGTTAATTCCCATTTTGTCTACACCCAGCCCGTCTACTATCCACATGGTCTCATAATCATTTCGTCTAGTTATCATTTGGTATAATGACCATTTAGGGTAATTGTCAGTTGGTCTATTTTACATTTAGTTTAATATCCTATAAATCTACTACCCATTTGGTCTATCACTCATTTGGTCTAATTGATAGTCGGTCTAACTCCCAGTTTGTGTAATGCCCATTTTGTCTACTAGTACTATCCATATGGTCTAATAATAGTTTAATCATGAATAATAATAATCATCAAGTGATTATTAGACCTTGTGGAAGGTAGACAGGCTGGTTGTTGACCATATTGAAATAGCCCAATTGGGTAGTAGACGAACTAGATGTAGAACAAACGGATATAAACCATATAAACAGCTGCGTTGATGAAAGCAGTCGTGCCCAACAAATACAAAAACCAATGACATTGTGTCGATGATGTCGCTGAAATTGAGGATGTTGCGTTCTTTTGGGGCCACCCTGTAGCCTATAAAGAGAGGCGTGGGTGTTAAAGGCATATGTAATTCAGTCTTTGTTATTATATCCAAATCTGCTGGGATTTCTCAGAAAGCATGCCAAATAAACAGGAGGATAAATCACGAGTTCATGACCACTTTCTAATTTAGCGTACAACCCTCGCTGCATACATTTATTTATTTATTTATAATCTTTTGTCAGGGTTAGCCCATTCACCAATAAGCAGTAGTCTTCCATGGCGCCCTGAATAATTATGAACATGCATGTATTTACATCAAAATGCATAACGTTTATACAGAACAGTTAAAATTGGATTCCATCGTACATTTAGAAAGATGACTTGGGTCATTAAAATCACGGAGGAAATCAAAATGATGTAATGCTGCCAAACGTTCCACGAAAAGAGTTATAATGTATCAAGATTTACTCCAATAACGTGACTGCTAAAAAGTAACGCCTGTGTTGTTAAAGCCCCGGTACCATCTATTCAGTAACGATGACATAAATAAAAGTATAACTTTGATGAAGGATAGTATGTATCAATATACCGGTTTATTAACATATTCAAATTTATGGATGTTCTCTCCTGGGGATCTAGTGACAAGTAATATAATTAATAATTGTTATTAATGAATGAACTATAATACTTGGAATCCAGTCTGCATACATTATGTGTTGCTACCGGGCAAGCCTTAGACAAGTTTCGGGTTGTCAAGAACAACCTTTTCTTAAAAATTATGCATACAATTTGAATAAATGAGTAAAGCAGTCTATAGGGGATCATCATTCAGCTCCTCGTCTTATGTGTATTCTCTTTCTTGTGGGTAAGTTTGGTATTTTCCCCGAAGATAAAATTCTCTTGCATCATAGTATACAATAATCGTTTTGGTAACTCTTTGCAAGAAGTTATTAAAGCAGTTTTAAAAACATCTTGCCCATATCATCTCAAAATAAGACAAATGTATCTCAAGCGTCAGTTTATTAGACCACCAAGTGTGCTGGTAATGCGAGTCCTATTTCGTTCAGTCAATACTTGCCATTTAAACAAATTAGAATAATTGTCCGGCATTTTTCTTTCACTTACCACAGAGCTCAAGACTCAAACATAGCTATGTAGTGGAAGAGTAGTTAACCCTAATAAGGCCCCTCCGCGATTTTTCTGATTGTTCGGGAACGCATGCGGATGACGCCCCACCGCTTCATGACTTTATATTTTCGAGTCGTGCGCATCTTTTAAAACATTTTTTTTTTAAATCGGACCTACCGTTACAAAGTCACGTGACCTTTTGTCTTTACATGTCGGCCCGAAAATCGCTCATTTTCGTGATTTGTGTACAAAACATATGGAAATATCAGTTTTCCTAAAAGAGATAAAACATTGGTTATTTGGTCTTGTTTAAAGTTTAGGTGTTTGTTTTGGGGGTCAAAATAATTAAATTATAGTTAGAAATGAAATAAAACAACAAAAACAATAAAATACATAAGTTAAAAAAACAATGAAATACATAAGAAATTATCAAAACAAGAGATAACATAAGGAATATCCTAGCTTTTCACTTTTTTTTTCTTCGTATTATTATTCCAAATGGACTAACAAATATATGTAGTGGAAAAGAAAGCTTAAATATGAAGAATATATGATTTAATGCTAAATATATTACTCATTGCGGATGTAGTATCGAAAATAATATCGCTAGTGATATTCGTTTGTCTCGCAATGTTGATTCGCCGCTGCAACCTGACGAAGTTGCAGCGGCGCACGAAATCGAGAGATTTACAACATTGCGAGACAAACGAATATCACTAGCGATATTATTTTCAATATATGATTTATGGGTAAAAATATGAATTTTTTGACCTTATTTGCATAATTTACCATAAATATGCAAATGAGTAATTATTCAAAAAATTGAAATTGCTATAGTATTCTATACACTTCACTTGACATGCATGCAAATTTTCGCGGCGATCGGCCGTTTCACGGCCGAGATCTTAGGGGGCATAATGCCCCCGGCCGTATTAAGAACTCAAATAGCCCGGCCTTATTAGGGTTAAGCCACCTTCCCGGCTTGACTCAAGTACTCTTCTTTTTTAAGAAAAAAAAGGAAAAGAAAAGAAGAACATTTGTAGGGTACACACCTATAAATATGATTCTGATTATCGTTCTCGTCTTCGTGTGCCCGGGTCTGCAGTCCAACCTATAATTCATTTACAATTCTGGACGCCTGGTATGTCATAATGAATAACTGGTGATTGACTGTCTAAATAACAATCATCAAAAGATTGATTAATGGATTTCTTTTAAATCGATTTACTAGATTGCTTCTTTCTTCAGAAGATAAGTGAGTATAAAAATATACTGTTTGAATCCTTTTGACATTTGAAATGAAATGACATATGCTTGAAGACATGTGTCAGTGCATGTGTACTATATAGGTTTGATACGAATTTGAACATAATTTGGAGTAAAGAGTTACCAATTGGCTATTCTATCAGCTTTGGCCGAAGCAGATGTTAAAATGGTCAATAATATAATGTTCATCTCTCAAACATACTTTTCAACTTGTTTCGCTGTGACAGAATAGATACCGACGAATTTAGAGCTCTTTTAATCCGACATTTTAACTAAATTTATGACTTATTGCTACTTAATGATGATGATAATACTGATGATGATGATGATGATGATGATGATGATGGTGATGATGATGATGATAATGATGATGATAATTATAATACTGATAATAATAATAATAATAATAATAAAAATAATAATAATAATGATAATAATAACAATGATAACAATGATGATATTCATGATGATAACAATAATTTACCATCATGCTTAGAAATACAAGACTGTTCATACCAAGAATTTTTTGTATAAACAAACAAAAAATGAAAACAACATCCACCGTCAAAGGGAAAGCACCTTGATTTATTACAAAATGCATTTTCTTCTCTAATATAGGGCTATATATTTTATTCACGTCATTTTCCTGTTTGTTATTCCGACGCTCAATTATCATTAGTAGTAAGAACAGACCGCCTTGGGGTCGATTTCAGGTGACACTGGTCAGTTTGTGCCCAGACTTTCTGGAGTAATAAAACTCAATGGCACCATAGGGTATATTTATCATCTGTATCCATCAGGCATCCAGAATGCGTTAACATTTTTTTCCGGAAAGACGATCAACGTTGTCGGAGAACCAGGGAAGGATAATAATTCAGGGAAATGGCATAGAGGGAGGGGTGGGAGGGGGGTTATGCACCCAAAACTGTGTTCTTTAGGGGGCAACAATATTTGCTGCAACGAATTAACATTAAGCATAAAGCGAAGTATCACAGCACAAATTCAATTTCAAGTGCAGTGTCTGTGAGTAACTATTCATGTCCCAAGTGCGATAGAAATTACAATAACTGAATGATGATCATTACTATATTTAAGTACGGCTAACGAGTATGTACTTATACAAAAAAAATCCTAACTTATTCTTTTTTCGCTGTTTCTTCACGACTACCTTTCACATGTAAACGCACTTCATTTTAGTTTTCCGGTCAATAAGTTATGGTTGGACCACTTGTCTGCTTGTTCGAGCCTTAACTTAAATCACCCCCTGTGGGCTTAGCGCAACCGTGGCATTGTCCATTATGGAAATTGCGATTAAGAAAAGACTTTATCGAAGAAAGGCGTGAATTATTGCTTCCGTCAACGAAAATTACCATAGACATCGTCTAATGAACCCGACTGCATGAAAAGGTCAAGGTTTTTGAAAGAAAGAGAAGAATTTAGTCTTTTTCTCGGATGAAGAAAAATGATTAAGGAGAAGAAGATGAAGAAGAAGATCAATGATATTATATAATGTAGTAATAGTAGTAGAGCGATTGAAATAGTTGTATTAGAAATAGAAAAACGTGGACGTCGCCGATGTTGATGGTGATAATGATGACGATGATGGTAATGATGATTGATAATTATATTAATAATGATTTAACAAAAAATAATGTTGTATAAAAACAATAGTAATAATAATTATAATAATAATAATAATTTAAGAAGAGAAAGATGAAGAGGAAGAAAAAGAAGAAGAAGAAGAAGAAGAAGAAGAAGAAGAAGAAGAAGAAGAAGAAGAAGAAGAAGAAGAAGAAGAAAAAGAAGAAAAAGAAGAAGAAGAAGAAAATAATAACAATAAATGAACTCATGAATTCAGGGTCAGGATGACCAGAGGAAAACAGTGCTTTTAAAGAATACAGTTCTTGAGATCAATTTATTTTGTATCTTAAAAGACGGGTCGGTCTGATTTATCGTTATTTTAGGCAATCTCCTATCCTTATAAATCTCTTGACGATTGTCGATTTGTCTGGGTCACTACGCACTGATTTATTTCCAGTCAATTAAACGTTAAAAAAATACCACTGAATTATAAATGGAGATGGAGCAAAACGAACTATCCAAAAAAAAAAAAATTGTGATGGTATATGGCACTAATCATAGGCAGAGGACAAATATCTTTCAAACGAAAGTTTGTACTTTTAAAAGTAGAATTCAATCGCTTCATGAATTACTTACCCAAAAGTATAAACAAGGCAAGATGATAATTATACATGGAAAGATGTTTACATGATCTGGGAGCAGAAGGTTGTTATATGTGGTACGCGAAACCGAAAACCTTCAACGTCGGGAAAATACAGGAACTTTTTAAAAGCTAGCGAAAATGACTTTAAAAAGAATGTTTTAGCATCACCGCCCCAATATACTCGGAAAGGGTACAATTATTATCAAAATCGACAGGAATGTTACTGATATTAACAATACATTGATAATGTTATTCAATTGAATCGATTCAACCCAGTATCGGACAGTGTCACATGAAACTCGAAAAGTAATGTGGCAAAAGGAACAATGTTCAAGCAGGAATCTGTAAATAGGTCGGGTTCAAGGGATAGGGTAAATAACAATTTGCAGATTTTCTTGTGGCGTCTTTCAGCATCTCCCAGTGGAGAGATCCTCGGCTTTCGTACATTCCATGTTTACATCACACCATTATCTCAATTCAATGGCGTACCAAGGTATAGATAGGGTAAATAACAATTTGCAGATTTTCTTGTGGCGTCTCTCAGCATCTCCCAGTGGAGAGATCCTCGGCTTTCGTACATTCCATGTTTACATCACACCATTAGGGACTTTTAGATTTACACGACGAGAGCGTGGAATGCCGCGTGTGACATTGTGTTAAAGATACTATGTCCCTTTTGCAGCCAACATCGAATTCTGTAGAACTTTGCAGGAATTATGAATATGTCATGTATGTCCTATCTGTGAAATTTAAACGTTAGCAGTGTCCTAATATTCAAATTATGCAAGGAAACCCGTTTACTTGCTAGACTTCACTGTCAGACACTATTGAGTGACTGACTGGCTTTTTATCTTTGGTAATAACATACATAAAATGAGCTGTAAAGGGTACATGAGCATTTGTCTACATCAATAACCCACTTCTTGTAATGGCCAAAATTGATGATTGAATCTTTGCGCAGCATAAAACGTACGACCATTCGGTACAATGGTCTGAAAAATCAGACTATTACTTACTGGCTCTATAGCTCCTAAGTCGATTCGACAACTAATAGTCATTATTTTCCCACTTAAAGACATTTTCAAGCCCCCTTTTTTAGGGAAGTTCTAAATTAGTATTGTCTTTCAAATGCCGTTGGAATTTAACCTTTTCATTTTTTTGACCTGCAAATGGGACATAGTACCTTTAAGGCACTGGGCCGTGCCCGGCAGTGCCTTTAAAGGACATCACAGTGCCTTATAAGGACGTCACACGCTGCAGTCCACTATGTCGACGTGCAAATCTAAAAGTCCCTAATATCTCAATTCAATGGGGTACCTCGACAAGTAATGTGGCAAAAGGAACAATGTTCAAGCAGGAATCTGTAAATAGGTCGGGTTCAAGGTATAGGGTAAAGAACAATTTGCAGATTTTCTTGTGGCGTCTTTCAGCATCTCCCTGTGGAGAGATCCTTGGCTTTCGTACATTCCATGTTTACATCACACCATTATCTCAATTCAATGGCGTACCCCCTCCCCTCCTCCCCTCCCCTATGCATCGAACGGGAAAATAGTGGAGGAAGAGAGAAAGAAGAGGATTATTAAGATGACACCACTCCTGCTAGACGCTGCACAAACAAGCTCAATCAACAGTTGCTACGCAGTCAAATTTCTATAACTATAGTCGGTTGCCTGGACAGGTTGGTTAACCGGACAGTTGATTTCAAACGGTAATTTGAAGAAGTTTACAATCAATGTTTCATAAATCCTTTAAGACTTATGTTGAACAATTTAATGAAGGACAAATACTTGTGATGGTTAGTGTTACTTATTAGCTTATGTATCCGACAGGCTGGCAAACGTGACAACTTTTCTTTTTTAAGTGTCCGGACACACAATCCCCGTGCTACTAACCGATTTCCGTACCTCTACCTGGAAGTCTGGAACCCTAAGTAAAAACCGAATTCCAACTCCCCCAACCTTATTCCTTGAACGAAATAAAGCCCAAAGCAAATATCGGATCCCTGAGAGCCCCCCCCGCCCATCACTAGATGGCTACTACATTGCTAGCTCAGATTCCTATTCATTTTTTCAGCGCAGTAGTAAAGCTCTTACAGGAAATCATAAGATCTGTTCAGTGTCACCTTAATGAGAAGCTAATCTCATCCCAGGTTCCATTTCCAAGTCATGAGAAACACCTTTTTTCATCACAACATCTTTCTTTTTATCTCTTCCGGATGAAAATAGCGCTAGAATCCCATCAATGTATTACCATGGATCAACGTAGGTAAGGCCTAATTCATCACATTCTTGTCATCTTGTTATTGAATAACTATCTTATGAATCCAATATCAGAGGTGATTCTAAAATGAAAATGACAAGTTCTTTCGCCCGGCTCGTAAAAGTGGATTCCCTTGCAGCTTTATCTTGTTCAATTACAGCAATTACAGCCCGACTGCTTTGTTTTGTGTTTCATCTCAGGTGTCGTTCACCTCTGCGTACCAAATTTTCAATCAATTCCATCAATCAAATTTCCTATTTCTTGGATGTAAATGATGCTCATGTACATCATGATACTTTGATCGTAATATTCATATTACCTGGGATCAGGCCTCCCATTAATCAAAACTAACATTTTATGTATTTGTTGTAACACGTAGGCACTTTTCCCCCATTACTACTCACGTTAAAAAAACGGCAAGGCAACTACGCTTTACCGGCAAAAATGCCAAGCCCGAAACATTCCAATCCGAAATGTGATTTTTTTTTTTGGCGTGTTTTTGGCGTGTTTTTGGCGTGTTTTGGCGTGATTGGCGAGTATAAACGCTCGCAGCTGAAACACCGCGATGTTAGGTCACGTGACTTTAGGAGCGGGGCTAGCTGTCGGCCTTGAAGAAAATGATAGAACGAAGAAATAAAGAATAACATAAGGAAAGAGAGAAAGAGAAAGTGATAGAAGGAAGAAACAAAGAATAACATAAGAAAAGACAGAAAGAGAAAATGGTAGAACGATAAAAACAAAGAATAACATAAGAGAAGGTGATAGAAGGAAAAAAATTAAGAATAAAAAAGGAAAGCGCCGCGCATGCGCATTACCAACCAAAACACGCCAAAACATCACTGAGCTTTTCAGTCGGTGATGTTTCCGCACAGGTGTAAACGGGTGCGCGAAACATCGCGATTTTTCGAAATTTAGATTACCTATTCATTTAGCGCATGCCTCTTCAAAGGTCGCTCACATTCCTCACTGAACTTATTATACTGGGAGTTTCATTTGAACACACATCTGCTTTATATATTGTTGAACGACGCGAAACCATTCATTTCAATCCTTTGTGATTATGAACGTTTATTGCAAATTTTCGACAAACATTTTTCGCTAAATTTTGCCGATTGAAAATGACACTTACCCAAGGTGGATAAGGGGTCTAGGTAGATGTTTACTTGAGCGTCAGATGATTTCACAAAGCATAGGAGCTAGCTAGGAGATGCTACATGTAGTTTGAACATTATTTGAAGTACTCATTATGTTTTGCTACAGGTCAGATATACCACGCGTTTACGAGAGCTCTACTAGTTATGTCACTTTATCCCATTTTGTCTCAAGAGCTATCAACGAGCTCTTCGGAACTATTCCGATTTGTCCCAACTCTGTATGAGCTATCGCGAATCATTTGACGAGCTCTCTACGAGCTTTGACGATCTTTCCAAGGTTTTTTTTCCGGATGCCTCCGAGTTTTACCGAGCTATCCCGAGTTTTTATCCGAGCTCTTTACGAATTGTGCCGAGCTAGATCGCGGGTTTTCAGCACAAAATTGGCAAAGTGTGATAGGGGCTTTAGCCAACTTTTGCCTTTCTGCTTATTTTCCACTTCCCTACATTTTCCCCTCGCGTGAGGAAAACAAATCTTTTAATATCGATTTTTCCGACTCCTTCCAAATCTAATTTTTCTCCATGTTCGCAGACTTCGTTATCCGATACGAGAGCGTCGGGTGCACGCACACTGCGCTCATGTCGCATTACATTGCACTCCAACTTCATGCCTTCTCACATTCGTACAAAACAAAACTATACATTTACAGAGGTGAAACAGCTGTAAAATTATTTGGGAATTTGCTTGAAATATCATTTTAGACCGTGTCATTTTCTTTGAGAGATGTATATGTGAATGATTGATTACTAAGATATCATTTGATTTCTATATATCGGCGCAGACAAAATGTTTGCTGACTAAAATTGTTGACAAGGTTGAAAAAAAACCAAGAAAAAGATAATACTACACAACCATCCATGAAAATAGGAAATACATGTACAGTTCATCTATTAGTCTGCTTTTCAGCACTAGGTAGTCTGTTTGCTAATATTGGAATAGCGTTCGTATCATGGGCTGTGAATTGTTTGATATTGTGATTATTTGAATTTCTATGATTTTGTTAATTTTCCTGATGTAAAAGCATAACCGTTCTACTTCAATATTTCCAAGAATTAAAATTAGTTTCATATCCCTATGGTACTGCCTGTATAAATGTTCGGATGATGAAATATGTCTTTGTATTGTTCGCATATTTCCAAATGTGAAATTGAAATTGGCCTAGGTTGATTTTTCAAAAGTCTTTGCGCTCGTGGTATTACAGCAACAGCAACAAAAATACAACAACAAAAAAGAAAAGAAAGAAACAAGCAATCGCGCTTTGCTTCCATTTTTATCGTGTAGAAAGCAAGGACTCATTAAAAATGACAAACACACACACACAAAATAAAAAATGTATAGGAACGATAAACATGTTTATGGCCTTAATAAAATGTTAATGCTCGACTTTCATCATAATTAACCAATTGGGAATCAATACAACAGCGCCAGGGCACTCATTCTTAAATGTTGTGAATATTAGCAAGGAAACAACTACAAGTCGCAAACATGTTTATCAGAAAGAGGCAGAAATTGTTCCTTTGTGCTAATGTTGTCCAGCAAGTCAGTCATCACTTTACATTTCCCACTCTCGACCCAGGTTTAGTAAGTCGGTACCTTGTAGAAGTTAGTCCATGGATGTACTTGGTTACCGGAACTAAAGCCAGTATCATCATGTGATATGATCTATGAAAGAACAGAATATACCAATAATTAGCAAAAATTGATTTAAAAACATAAATTGAAGAAAAAACATCTTTAATTAGAACACGTCGCTTTAAGTCAAGTAAGCAATTTGTTTGGTATAGCAAGTAGCCTTTAAGCTATAAATGGCATCTATTAAAACTACTTTATGTGCACCTTGAAACTATAAGAGTGCTCCCAAATTAGCGTTGACAGTATAAGGTAATGCTCAGCTAATCTACTATAGTAATGCTCCGTTTTACCCAGAATAGCCCTCTTTATAGGTTCTAAAACAGCGCGAGTTTGTGGCTCTTAGAATAAGTGTCCCTCTCATAAGAAAGGGAAATTTGCATGAGTTAATTCCAAAGTAAACGGATTCTTCTAAAAAGCGTATTTTAAAATAATTTATACCTGGGGCTAAAGGGCATCATTTTAAACTCGTCATTGAGTGCTTTTTTCCTACTTTTCTGTCAGCAATCTAAGTGTGTCCGATTTCAAACAAATCGAGACAAAAAATAAAAATACCGTCTATAATGGACCACGTGACTTTAAAAAAGTATATTTAATAACGCTTTTATCTTTGAAAAATGATGGCTTTGAAAAGAAAAATAATGTGATTTTTTAGACTTTTAATTTCATGCGGCTAGCATAATCGCCTATCAATTTTACGTGATTTTGGAATTTTGGAAAAGACGTATATTGCAATGCTTCAAAAGCAAAACGTCTCAATAAATTCGACACAAAACCGTTTCCGTTGATCCTGTCTTAAGAAATGCCATTTCAGCCTCCCATAGGGTGCCCTTCAGAAATCCTAACGAGCTTCATTTTGGCCAAAATATGTCACTCAAGAAAATATTGAATGGTTTCTCATGCTTGTTAGATGATAATGACAAGAGAAAATAACTACGTTTCTGGGAAAGGAAATCCCTGTTGAGGTGATAGAGAAGATGTTGTTGTACTAAAGGTTGACAATAATTTGTGAGCTTTTGCATGTTTTTTTGTTCTTGTTAGTGTGGACAAATATCGTAGAAGAAATGCCCCTGAAACGATTTGCTTTTCAAATGCCTTCACATTTAAATTATGACAAGAAATGGCTGAAGATAGAGTGTGGACCGCACTTTCATGCCACATGATTGTGTGTTTGTGTGTCTGTGGTCCCATTATATCCATTTCAATATTCAATATTATGAAGACGAGAGATATATTTATTCTATATCTGGTATGTATAACAAATTTTTTACTAAATGGCAGGCACTTCAACATTTGTTTGTATGAACAACAAGGAGAGAAATGTGAAAGTATTTTGTTTTATTTGAGTTAAAGAAAGACTTCATTTCATTGAATTGTAAAATGTTTTGTTTGACTCAATAAAATAGCCTATGGAGGGCTAAAACGTTAACAAAAATATATCAATTTCTGTATGCAGTGCAAAACCGAGTCAATTCCTTTTCATCAGATGTTTTTTTTAAATCACAATATACACCAATTCTCATGTGGTACAAAATCAAATTGTTCCCTGTGCTTTAATTCCTCATGCAAGCGCATGACTAGAAATCACATTTTTAGTTTTCAGCACAAGGTTTCAATCTACGTCATTTCCTCTGTCAGACTGCTGCATACCCGTCATTTAGAGGGAAGTGTATCATTTTTATTCGCCGGGAAAAGTGCCCTTCACGTCTCCCCGCCAATCTCATGCAACATTAACCCTTTCCTTCATCCCTTCCGTCATCCATTTATATCTAGTGGTAAGTGCCCCTTTTCTCCGGAAAGAATGCTCATCGCGTCTTTTTCTCCCCTGTTCCCCATTTTATTCCATTCCATCCTCCATTTTATGGGTTGGCCCCTTCTTCTCCGGAAAAGTATTCTCTATGTCATTATTTCCGCTGCTTAACACCAAAAGGACCTTCCACGTCTTTTCCAGTCGACTGTAACACTGCATGTCTCTAGCATTCTCGCTTTTGTGGCAAGTGCCCCTTTTCTTCACAAAAGTGCCCTCTATGTCTTTTCTGTTTCTCGATCTGCTCCCCATTATCATATTTTTTTATTCAGGGGGTGCCCCTTGACCAGATACGTGCTCTCCGCGTCTTAAAGATAAAGACCAGTTATGGTCATGCGATTGCATTGTGAAAGAAACGTTGTGAAATCGATCAGAAAAGGTTGATCATCTAGCATATAAGTATTGGTGTGTACTGCAAGGTTCTGGAATCATCAAAATGATAAGAAATTTGGCCCGGTCTTGGTAAAATTACAAGCACTGTACACAGAAAGATGTATATGGGACTACGCGACCACGTGCGCGATATCTATTTGGTCCCAATAGATGTAATAATTTACCAAATATCAATTAGTAGGCGGTTCCCGGCAAAATTTGTATCTTCACGTATTAGTCAAAACATATTCTTTCACATGATTGGTAATGAGAGCTTCCATTTCATTTTTTGAGAGAGGGGCGTTTCTAAAACTGGTCTTTACCTTTAAGTTTATTCTGAGCTACATGTACACGTTAACCATTCCATCATTCCTTTTGGTTAGTCTATTTTCTCCGGATAATTGCCCTTGCTTGTATTTCCCAGCCCTTGTCTCATTTCAAAACTATACCGCCGTTTTTTAATATTTTTTTTCCCCTAGATGACACTTTCTCTCTACAACCGGGTTAATTTGATAAAAGCATATAAGAACACAATCAATATAATCAATTCAACACATCCAATTCTACGCTCGCTTGCACTTAAAGAATCACACAGTTTTCTTGCATCAGGGATGACATATCACTTAACGATACACCCATGAAATTAATTTCTTCTTTACTTACCCCATTTCGTTAATAATGTACAGTACGTGACCGCAAGTGCGTCGCCTGTATCAAAGACATTAAAGAGCGCTTCTTGAAGATGATATAGTGATTGTATGTGACCTTTACAGATGAGTCGAATTAAGAAGGCATTGAAGGCTCGTTTGTTTTCAAAGATGATCGTAGAATTGTTTAATCTAATAAGATCTGCGCGATGAAAAGAATTAGAGTGATGAGTGAGTGGGAAAAGGCGCCAAATAATTGATGCCACGAGGACAATGTCCGCAAAAATGACCCAAACCCTTGTGGCTGCAATTTGATTACGCGAGATAATGGATCAACGTTAGTCATATCGACATTTATTTGCATTTTTTTATATTGAAATCAACTTGTAATTGTATATTGGATTGTTTATATATAGCTCACAAGTATCCACCACGCAAGGTGCTCAAGGCGCTCCAATGTTAGTCGGCTCTGCTAGCTACAGATTTCGATGCTCACAGCATTCAAGGAATTCCCTCCTATACCGGTACCCATTTAACACCTGGGTGGAGAGTGGCAAATGTATATCGTATATCTTTGTAATTATATTTTGCAATATGTAATAGTAACGTCTGCCTCCCCTATATTCTGCCTGATAAGACCAGTGTCCCCACCCCTTCGTCGATCCAATGATTGTGCCATTGTTACGCAATTTTACGCAATCTTACCAAACTCCTTGACGTGTGAATATTCTATTCAAATATTCAACATTACGTGATTCACTTTACATCCTTCACGATAATATGATAACTCATGATGGCAGAAAAAACGATTCAAAGGTCTACGATTCATTATTCATACATGAACTTCAACGCAAATAGAGTGCGTCATATGAAGATGTGTATCAAAGTCGCCAAGGCTACGTTTGTGAAGAATTGCTTCATAGGTCTTTGCACATCCTATCGCAGGGGTGGCCAACCTTTTAAAGCTCGCGGGGCACAGCTTACTATTGGCATAACTTGGCGGGCCGTAGGTAGTCTTCTCCCCACACACACTCATGCAATACGTGTACACACCTGCAATTTTGCAAACATATTTTCTCGATTCACAACATTTGTATATTCAGGGGCGGATCTAGCTTTTTGCTAAGGGGGGTGACCCAATGACGATGCAGAGCATCGTCCACAAGCCGCGTAGCGGCGAGGCGATTTTTGTTGTTGCTATTTTGAACCCCCGTAAGTGATGTTTTCCTGGCATCTTCTAACACAATGGAGACCATAAAAAGCAGTGCATGATAACGTCTTTTTAAATCAAGTAACAGTTTAAAACACAGTTATATCCAGAGTTATCATGTGTTTTGTTAAGTTACCAGATGAGTTGAATATCTTCTCACAATATGCACATCACATTTTCACTTGGCAGCCCAAGTGGGGGGTTAAACTCCTAAAGTAAACTCCCATAACGAGTCAATATGTTGTGAATGATGAAAACAAATTATGGAAATAGAGATAGCTGTGTGTAAATGTTTTATCCTAATTCATCGCTGCTGTGTGCGGGCCGCATTTCATTTATGAGCTATTTTTATTTTTTTTAAATTTAAATGCTCCGCGGGCCGCACCAGAAGAGCTCGCGGGTCGCATGCGGCCCACGGGCCGCAGGTTGGCCACCCATGTCCTATCGCGTACATCAGGAACGTGTAAATTTAAATAATGAGCTCATTGAATAAAAAGCTTTTGGTTCTACTAAACAAGTTCTAGCGACAAGTGCTCCGCAGTCAATCCACAAATAATTTAATCCCTGGATTAAGGAATATGCTTAATCCTAATCCTGAAACCTAACCCTAACCTAAATCCACATTGTAGCCCTAGTCAGGTCACCATTATTCATACTTCAATGAAATTAAACTTAGAATTGAAGAACAAAAAATAGATAAAAACGAATGACCAATGGGTTGTATGACGTCATGTTCTACTTACAATTGCTCCGCAGTCAGAGTTCTAACTACTAGTAAGTTGTTGACATCAACCCTAAACCTACAAATCTTAACGAAAACCCTTAACCCATAAACACAATCTTCTATTCTTAAACTTTAATTGCAACCTTAATCGGGTTACAATTAATCTTAGAATTAATGTAAAAAAGTTTGACCGACCCTTTCTACGACAAAATGCTCTGGCGACGATCGCACCGTGGTTAATTTTCTGCAGTAACCGAGTTCTTAATTTCAAACCTTACTCTAACGCAACGCTCTTCACTAAAAACCAACCTTAAACCCAATCGTAATCATAACACTAAAACTACATTTCTTTTAAAGAACCAGAAGAAATGTCGCCGGAGCAATTGATGGGTAACTAGGCTTTGTGTGTCAAAAGTATATGGCTGCAACCTCAAATAGACCTTGATATAATTTCCATAATGTTATGTGGAAATATTAATTGTGTTTTAATCTATATGATAAGACTGAGAAATATGAGAAATATCAGCCCAAAGACGGAGGAAAAAAAGGAGAAAAAAAAGTTATTAAAAAAAAAATTCCGACTGACCGACCCATGTTTTGGCACCTAAAGTGCAATACAACATCTTTTTTTTAAAGGCCCTATATCCATATGAATTAAGCTTTGATTCAGAGATTACGCAAATGAAAAATTATGAACGGCGTTGGTGTATGACATGGACAAACCGGGGCGTGGTCAGCCATCTAATAGTAATAGGGTCTTCATAAAGATATCATGCATTTTAATAAGTATATATATAAAAAAACACGATCGCAACTACTTTAGAAAAATCGACTCAGGGGCAATTTCAATACCCTATTATACACCCCATATAAATCATGTTCGGATTACGTAATACCTCATTGTAATGTTCTCATATTTCATTAGGTGACGCAAGAGGCTATTGATTTTTCTGAATTAGTGCGATCATGTTATAACAATATAAATTTAGATAAGGTGCTTCGAAAGCTAGTACAAATTAAGCATCCTTGATCTTTGACTAGTAAGGTCGATGTTTATAACGTAGTCTAAGATAATCACTTAATCATCGGCTTCGAAACAATTATAACTCCAAAGGATGCCGATGATTCGAAGGTGCTCTCTTTCTGACAATTAAGCCCACAGATTTACCACCTGAAATTGTCCGCCTCTTAATGTAGTTTGCCTCGATTGAAGGGCGTTGATCTTTTTGCAAAGGGGGCGGGGAGGGACGGAGGGAGGAAGGGGAGAGGAGGTTATTCATTCATTGGAAGCACAGTAATACCTACACCGTGACGCACTAAGAAAATGAAAAATAAAACTTTTCACTATATATGCGCTCATTTGAACACTCATTATCATCATCACTATTACAAGATGCAGACTTTACTCCATGTTAAAGGCGAGAAGGGGAGTGGGGGAGAGGGGGGAGTGGGGTGTGAAAGCTCCCATGCACCCCATCAACCCCAGTTCGGGCATGGACGTTGTATTTGCTCAGCAGGTGTACGGTGAAAGGCGGGATCATTCATGTCCTTTTCTGGCGGGAGTTTTCCCCCTCATCCCAACATTTGAATTAATGTTAACGAAAGGGAAAGTTCATGTTTATCCATGTAGTTGGTTAGAGGGTGCTTCTCTAATATCATCGATGCTACACCATGAACAGGAAACTACATTAGTATTGAGTGGCGCAAACGCCCCGACAAAGTCTGAAGCGATGTACTTTCACAGCTGCAAGCACATTCGTTTATCTCTTGAAACTTTCAACCAGTTTCATTCGATAATCTTGGGCTTTGGTTCCAATTTTACATTAAAAGTGTCGATGAACATTGCACTTTGTACCAGAGAAAGGTAACTTATATCGATATCTTCAAAGGTTCCCCTAAAAGTACTTTTCCCCCTGGTTTTGTTTTATTTTTTTACTCTCCTATTCTTCTCCTTCTTCTTCATGTAGATCATTCTTATTACATGTATGTTTGACATATCTAGACTTTATAATTTATACATAAAAAGTAATTTTTGAGAACCATTTGCACTGGTAATTCCCTACATAGAAATCAATATCTGGGTCTGTACTGTGGTCAGGGGCGGCGATTTCTTTTCATGACCGGGGAGGGGGCGAAATACGAGATTTTCTACAATGTCTACTTGTACATTTTGAAGGATATTATGCGAGGGAGCGTAGCGACCGAGCGAGAAGATTTTTGCATTTTAGTTGTGTAAACGCTGCACTCTTGGGCCCTCCAGAGCCTAAAAGTATGTTTCAGTCTTTAGTCAGTATTTGCTTTACATTTTGGGGGCACTTTCTTCAAATTTTCCGGGGGCTCCAGCCCCTGGATCACCGCCTCTGACTTTGGTATATCTTTGATTATTCCAAAATATCCTCATGTTTACTTGTTTATTACTCAGCTGTTATATCTTTTCATCTTTGTTAGAATCTCAAGGCCAGATAACATATATTTTTTTTTGTTAGGATTGATTATGGTAGACGCTATACATCATGAACGGTGGAATGTGATCATCTCTTCTACCTACTAGCGTATTTGTATTTAACAAGATTTAACGCGAAACATAATACCTTTCACATTTCTTATGAAAGCACATCTCTATAAATGCAAGTGGTGTGAATTTGTAGCTGTAAGCACATTTGGAGTATCGGTTCTACTAGCTATTCTGAACCACTGAAAACATACGCCATGGTTAAGTTCAATAGCGTAGCCGTAGGTTTAGGGGGAGTGCCCCCTCTTCCTATCAATGACAAAAAATGGAAGAAAAAACGGGGAGGGAAGAGAGAAAAGGAAAGGAAAAGGGAAGAGGACAGGAAATAGAGAACATAAAAATAAAATAATAAGACCTCTCCGAGTTCCTCGCCTTCATCAATGAGTTTGAAAAGTTCGTAAAACCTTGCAATTCCGATAACCCCCCCCCATCTCCTCGCCTGTGTAGCCAATTCCCCGTAAATGGTTGGACTCTTCTTCATCACATGCAAGCGGCTCTACAAGTTTACTATTCCCTAGTATAATTTTGGCTACAAGCACATTCATTCACCCGTATACAGATACGTGTAAACCAGCCTTAGCGCACATCATAACTGCATTTAGCATTGATCGTGTACGTGCCTCTGTCGAGTTTTTGAACAGCGCAAGTTTTTGAGTTGGTATCACATTTTCCATTTTCTCCCCAGTTATTTTTTTATTTTCAGCACCATAGCGCTTCATTTAAATATTTTTCGAAACAATTTACATGGCAATTTTATGATCATGGATAAATAAGAAAGGCATATAATGGAATAGAAGAAAGAATGCAACGACTGGTAAAAGTCTAATATTTTTGTTTTCTCAAGAAACGCGTGGGGGGCAGAGAGAAAAGCCCGCACATTTATAAGCGATGGGTTATTTTGCCAAATATTCCTCGTGTTTTTGAAACACATGGCATTCCCGTTAAATAAAATTGACAGAAAAAAATAATTGTTTTCCCCCTATCCCCATCATATCACTAATTAAAAAATAATAATAATAATGTCGGGACAATCTGATAATCCTGACCCCGCTCATGTTCCCATCCTGACGATGGATAACGTTTGACGCCCCTATTACTTTTTTGTCGTATAATCTGGATACGCCCCATTGTCGTATCCAAGAATACAGGGGCATGTGCCCCTTTTTACAACCTTTCCGTGACAAACTACTTCTTTCTCTTGAGAGTCAGAGTTTTCTTTTCGAACTTGTTTCCCTCTTTAACATAAACCTGGATTCGCTCCTGATACATCCTATCTGTTCACGAACAAACAAAACCGATGGAGTGGAATAGTCGTGGTGTACAGGTTGATAAGTATCAAGACCGCGATGAGTCAAGTACCATTAGACCTCACCTCCTTCGCCCCAATTAAATCCTCTTTTGCCACTCTACAATGGTGTAGCCATGGGCTGAAAGGGGGAGCATGGGCAAGTGCCCCTTCACATGGTGAAAAGGGGAATAGAGAAAGAGATAGAAGAAACGGGAGAGGAGAGAGCAACGTGAAAACATGTTGCTGATAAAACCCTTCACACATCCTCCCCTCATTTTACATGTAAAGCTTTGTTTTCATTTCTTTCTTCCACAATAAATTTCGTATAACCACCCCTCCCCCATGATGACAGTGCTCCTCACTAGCTGAAATAACGATACGCTAATGTTACTCGATTCTGAGAATGGATGGGACTTCAAGATGGCTTACTGTAAATGTATGTATCCAGGTTTATTCAACGGCTTCACCAAGATGCTCCCATTCTTTTATTCGACCCAAATAACTTCCCCCATGGCTGGGACAATGATACGCCACTGCCACTCGATAGTGGGGAAGAAAGCGGCTTAAAGACGGTTTACTGTAAATGCGTGGCTCCCGGCATTTTCAACAAGGCATGAGGTAGGCTTCCATCCAGTGGCGTATTTATGGAGGATTTTGGGGGACATCCCCCACTCCACGAATGGCGAAAAGAGAGAGAAAGGGAAATTTGAAGAGAAAAGGAAGATAAAAGAAGACGATAGGATCCATTCTCACCCTCCCACTAATCAGTAGCCTTGTAAATTTGAACTTCATTTTCCGATCAAGACCGCCCCCACTTTGCAACCCCCCCCCCCCCAAGGCTGGATTTACGCTACGCCAACGCTTCCAGTGTAGCCGGAATCAACCCCCTCTCAAGTATGAGCTTTTCGAATGAAAAGGCATTGCCCTTTTCTATCGTTGGATGCCTGTGGACATACTTATAGTTTCACTAAGCGATTTGAATTCTGCATGGGGTTGCTCGATTCGTCTGGCTGTAATCTTAACATTTCATGATTTATTGTACTCTTAAGGTGAAGCAAGTACACAGGATGTACTATCTTTTTATTACATTACATACTACAATCTTCAAATGCTTCCTTTTTGATTGGAATAACAATGAAAGGAAAGTGAGGCAGTGAAAACGAGTTGTATCATACACGTTTTGTTTGATTCTTTAATTTATCTTGCCAATATGTGGCAACCCTTCTTCACGAATATATTACATTAGTACTACAATGTAAATACTTTGCGTAGATGATGTATCATAATAATATGATTTGTTTATTATCATGCTTTTTGTAATTACTTTGCAACTTTCGAAAAAGACCATGAAGAGAAATTAATAAATCAAATTAATAAAAAGTCATAAGTTACTGCTTTAAAAGATTTCGACTGCATGTCCACTTTATTAAGAGAAATTCAAAATAGGAACCAAACATATTTATACTCTGACATAGAAATCTTCAATGAATAAGTGTGACTGAGTAATGTTTAAACGCGGTTCGAGGACACCTACCCCCTGGACATCCAGCCCCGGATAACCACCCCTAGTCAACTACCCCCTAGGACAATTATCCCCTAGAACAATTACCCCCTAGGACAATTATCCCCTAGGTCAACCACCCTCTAGGACGACTACCCCGGGACAACTACCCCGGGACAACTACCCTCCGGACACCACCCCGGACAACTACCCCCAGACAACTACCCCTTAGGAAAACTACCCCCTAGGAAAACTTCCCCCTAGGACAACTACCCCGGACAACTACCCCCAGACAACTACCCCTACGACAACCATCCTCTAGGACAACTACCACCGGGCAACTATCCTAGGGGGTAGTTGTCTGGGGTAGTTGTCCGGGGGTAGTTGTCCTAGGGGGTAGTTTCTGGGGTAGTAATCCGGGGTAGTTGTCCAGGGTAGTTGTCCCGGGGAGTCGTCCTAGAGGGTGGTTGCCCTAGGGGGTAGTTGTCCTAGGGGGTAATTCTCCTAGGGGGTAGTTGACTGGGTGTGGTTATCCGGGGGTGGATGTCCAGGGGGTAGGTGTCCGGATACGTTTAAACACATGTCCCCTACCCGACGACGGTTTGTTGGTGCCCCTCGTTCATGCGCCTTTTGCAAAATGTTACGATTTTGTCCTTTGTCCACTCAATGTCGAATTATTAGTAGAAAATAAGTGATAAAGAACTGATAAATTTAATTCCACGCACCATTTTTTCCTGTAGCATTGACCCAGATACAACATGCAAATATTTATTTTTCTGGAGTCATAATTAGAGCACTTACTTCTTCACCATGTCCCCGGAAGCGAGGCCTTTTCTCAGCAGCAAATTAATCATCGGTAAACCAATCAAAGAGGGCAATTTTGATTAGATTTCACCTTGACTGATGTAGGATTAAAAAGAAGATAATGCACGTTTTCAATTGAGTATCATTGCTAGGCTGTCTCATTCATTTCACGTTTTCCACGAGTAAGTAGTATCGTCAGCAATCTTTGCCTCATATTAGGATAGCAAATTGTAAAATTAGGTCAACGTTATTTTCTTTTTCAACTGCTAAACAGATCAAGATTGCCCCTTTATAAATTGAAAAAAGCGAGAGAGAGAGAGAGAGAGAGAGAAAGAGTTTGTTTCTTAATATTGCTTGTTGAATGAATGACCTAGCACTAAAATAGCAATGAAGAATTGGGTCAAGAGAGAGAGGTGGAAAGAAAGAGAAAAGGAGACGATGGCAACAATATTTTTTTGTTTTAAGACAAAAAAAATACAAGGGAGGACAAGGACGAGGGGAAGAGGAGAAAGGCCCTACAGGTGATATATTTGCATTTTCTTCGGGAACAACGTTGACTGATTGCGCGTTAACACCTTTTATTTCCGAACATTGGAATAATGGCAATTAGAAAATGATCCATGTCTTTCCCCAACCCAAGGAAAACACTAAGAACCGACAGGAATTGAAGCCGGGCAATTTAATACGCATAAGTGCACCCCTGCGGAGTCCCTTCGCGTTCTTCTCTGTCAAAAAGTCAAGGTATCAAAAGAAAATCTAGGAGGAAACAGGAGAAAAACAAGCGAATTCTTCATGTATGTATACATCAGTTCCACATGTGCAATGAATAAAGTGAGGAATTATGTCTATATCTAAGAAGGCCTGCTAGCGACTTATCCATGGCATTATGTTGAAGTGAAGAAATGGCGAGGTATACGTTTTGAAAGAGACGGAAAGAACCCGATGATACAACGATGTGTAGTGTAAATTGTAAAAGAGGAGTAAAGAATGAGGGAGATTCATAAAGAGACAATGAAGATATTTGAAAATATGTAGACGGAGAGGGGGATATAACAGAGAGAGAGAGAGAGGGAGAGAGGGGGTAGAGGGGAGAGCTCAGATAGAGGGAGACGCGCGCGAGAAATGCCCATAAGGTCATGAAGATCCCTAAGCATATTTGATTCCCTGTATCCTCATAATCTTCTATATTTATTTTGGCGCAGCTGTTTTTGATGCAATATTTCGCCTCATGTTTGGAGCGTTATGTCCAATGGGCAATTATATTTTATAATGAAATCGAATTCAAATTCAACTAAAACGTTATGAACGTGTGACCAATTTCGTGAGCTGTGATATCATCAATGGATACCGCCAAGACATACGAGGCAATCCTTTACTCCACTGAGTACCCTCACGATTTAATTATGAAGTAATTGAATTCATGTTAAAGAGATAGACAGACTGGCATTCTTTGGAGAAAATGGGGATGGTTTTGAGAATGTAAATGACAGCGTAGAGTAAAGTCAGAAATACTAGAATATTCTTAGTACATTTTCAAGATTAGTGATGGATAAACAAACAAAGGACCTCGCGGTAATTTTCAAAAAGTAAAAAGTGAAAATAATATTTTTGTTTAAGTTGAAGAGGAATTTTTTTTTTCGAAGGAGCAATTTGACAGAAGGTTCACAACCTAATTAGATTGAAGATTAGTCAAACATAATCTATGGTCTCATGGACCCTTTAACATCTCGACGGAGGTTCCCGAGATTGAAAGTTCATAAGGCCGGAACCCTTTGGTCTGTTGGCCCTTCATGCAACTAGTCGAAATTTACACGAGAAGTCTCATTGACCTTCTCACAACTAGTTAGACCAGGGACATGTCCCTGGTTAGACCTTCTGTCTCGTAAACTTTCCGATCATAAAGGTTCACGAGACGTCTTGTGGAATTTTCCTAGTCGGAACCAAAGGTGTTGGTCTACGCGTCAATAGTTCCTTAAGACGTATCGTGGAGATTCTGACAACAGGTTAAAAGATACACAAGAAGTCTAGTAGACCGTTTGCAACAAATCGAAAGGTCCAAAAATGTGTCTCCTGGATTTCCTTAAACCTAGTCTAGTCGAGGGTCTACATAATGTCACGTAGACATTCTAATTACTTGTCGAAGGTCCTCAAGATGATTCGTGGACCTTCTTACAACTAGTAATTAGGCCAATACGAGGTCTCCTAGTTCTTCTAAGACCTAGCGCTTGGAAGATTCATAAGAGCGAACTTTTGACTTGCGAATCCCTTTTCAACTAGTCGGAAGTTCAGAACTTAGTCTCACGGACCTTCTTACGACTAATCTTGCCGGAAGGTCCCAAAGATAATTTGTAGATAATTAGTCTAGGAAAGTTCTCGAGGCTAAGACTTGACCTTTCGCTTCGTTCTGTTTCAGACAAGAAGTCGGAAGATTCACGATGTCTGGAGGGCCCTCTTGCAACTAGTTGGAACATTTATAAGATGTCTCGATGACCTTTTTTACAAGTAGTCAGAAGGTTCATAACTTATACTGAGTTATAAGACCAGAATTTGTGTCTCATGAACATATATTTATGGCTAGTCTAATGTATCATTAGTAAACTGGAAAGCGACTTCAACAGTAATGGCAAATAATTTATATGGCCGCAACATCCCGACCCGAACCTTTATGTAGACAACCACCAAAAGTCTTACTACTTGACAATTTCTTTGTCTGACATGAATTTTAAACAGAGAGGAGAGAACGAAAAATCTCTCATATCTTATGTCTTTATGACAGCTACTACACTTTAGGAAGAACACAGAAAAGTAGTTTAGAATATTGGTACTTGACCTGCAGGATTACAATTAAAAATAATAATAAAGATGTGGCAAATTGGTCTGACCGGGGAATTTCCCGAACTGTATCCCCACAGACTTGCGCAATTAATCATGCGGTGATAAGAGTCAAATGGCGTAAACAAATAAGGAATTCTGGAAACTATAACCCAGGCGAAGACGATTTAAATACTGAAATGAAGAGAAAAGAGCAAGACGTAACTGTTGTTATGCAACGAACAACTGAGCAACCTTCGTATAGGTAGAGGTGTCGTATTTAAAGAGTAGGTTGAGTTCTGGAGAGAGGTGAAAAATAATTTGTGAGCGTTATCTCTGTTATTATGCAATTGTGGAAGAACATTAGAGAAAAATGTTCCCTAAAAAGCATGGCTCTTCAAATGCCTTCATATTCTAAATATGACAAGTAACAGCTTAAAAATGAGGCCCGATTTTTATGCCAATTGTTTGTTCAGTCCCATATACATCTTTCTGTATACAGTGCTTGTTACTTTACCAAGTTTGGGCCAATTTCTTATCATTTTGATGACTCCAGAACCTTGCATTACACACCAATACTTATATGCTACATGATCAACTTTTTTGGATCGATTCCACAATGCAATCGCATGACCAAAACTCAACTTTATCTATAAATGGTTTAACATTTGACAAAGGTAATTTTTTAATCAAGACATGTTATCTACATTACTTTTCGCCAACCAGGTATTACAAATGTACCCGGTACGATGTAAAAATCACTTTAGTCGCTCATCATTGTGAGCGTCTGTAAAATGCCGCCTGGCTGGAATGCTCTCAGGAGTGGAGAATGTGCATTCATTGTGTGCGGGCAAGCCGGAAGGACAGGGAGTAATAACAATATATCTGTAAAGCGCTTAGAGACATCGTCGATGTAATAAGCCACACCTTTACCCGAAATATTATTATTATCATTATCAAAAAGTGCCTTGAAGGGACAGTTGCCAAATGTGAGCTTTGAAATATGGTTCGCATGAAGACCTCAATTTTGAATTTCTGCACATTTCGCTATCTTCCAATACCTTTAACATCAGAGATATACACTGTACCCCTTCTCCCACCATAACCTTCTTGTGGCATGGTATAGGGTGAGATCCGGGGGTCCGTTGCACTGCATATTTTCTTGACATTATTAAAATGATTTCCCGCATGAAAACTGGAAATCAACTTGCATTATATTCAGGCAAATTCACAGTGACGATCAACATATCAAGTGGAGTAACTCAGGCGGCGTTTTATGACAACGTCGTAATTATCTTGATGAAGCAATTACCTTCTCAGAACAAAAAAAAATATTACGTTTGTATTTCTTAGTTCCAGGGATGTGGGAGCTCATCTTAAAGGTTACTCTCGTCACGTCTATATTATTTTGTATTTTAAAAGGACAAATGAAGGAAATAAGCACACGTACTGGCATGACTGAGTCGTTAACCTTTGGAAAAGAAAATGAGTAGGTGTTATTTTGACAAACCCCTACTGTTTTGTGTCCCTGCTCTTTTCTCTGACTCTATCTCTGTCTCTGGCTCTTCCCACCCTCTTCAAGAAGGTACACAGCAATATGCACATTACAACATGAGCGGATCCAGGATTTTAAGGAAGGTGGGGCACGACATTAATACAAATTTGCTGATAAGCAAAAACAACAGCAACAACAACAACGGACAAAACAAACACACCCTTTTAATCCACTGCATTAGGAATATAGAAATACGTTGCTGTGATCGAACAAAGTAATACTAGATGGAAGATTCAAAGCTTTACCAAACGAAAGTCTTCAATCGATGTTAACCCATATACAACACGATTGGATTGACTTTATTAACCTATCGGCAATTCAATCACCTAATCAATGACAATTCCAAAATCTGAATATTATTTTACAATAGGGAATTGAAACTGAACTTGAGGTGATTTCTAAGAGCCTTTGCATTTTCATCATACATTATTGATCAAACAGATAGCTGGTTGCCCCGCGGTTTCTCCGGTGAAAAGCTATAGGCTAAATGAGTGCATTTATAAATTCTCAACAAATTTTGGTTGTACCTTGATATACAGATTCAAATGAAGCCTATTATCTCAATTTCCTTTGAAATGTACATTGGTTTTGTTTACAAAGATAAATTATTGTAATGCGATAAGCCAGTACCAATATCCCTTATGAACGGGGATTTCCCAATCGCTTTTTTATCGACTCCAAAAGACTGATCAAAAATGAATATCTCCGGGAGCGGCATACGATTGCAAAATTCTATCCTATTTGTACTTCAGAGAACGCTTTAAAGAGAAGGTTGAGTTCTGGGAAGAGGTGAAAAATAATTTGTGAGCGTTATTATTGTATTATGCAAGTGTGGAAGAACATCAGAGAAAAAATGTTCCCTGAAAAGCATGGCTCTTCAAATGCCTTAATATTCTAAATATGGCATGTTACATCATAAAAATCGGGACAGATTTTTATGCCACATGTTCGTGTAGCCCCATACACATCTTTCTGTGTACAGTGCTTGAAACTTTACCAAGACTGGGCCAAATTTCTTATCATTTTGATGATTCCAGAACCTTACAGTACACACCAATACTTATATGCTAGATGTTCAACCTTTTCTGATCGATTCCACAACGTTTCTTTCACAATGCAATCACATGACCAGAACTCAACTTTATCTTTAATAGCTGTATATTGAAATGAATTTAAAGCTGTTTGCTACACTTTGTTTTCCTATCTGATATGCTACTAAATTGGAGACCATTTAACCTTAAAACAGCCCATGTGCCGGGGCCTTTTGATGTTACTCGCTTATTCTCGGACTGATGCAAGATGCAGGGTCACTAAATGCTCGATTCCCAGAATATCCAGCCCTGGCAAACTAACCTAAAATGTCTCTTTTAAGAAAACGACGTCTTTATACAGATACGCTAGTCGTTTTCCGGACTCAAGACGCCGTTTTTTCTTGCTCTCTTTGTGAAGTCAACAAATATTGCTTGTTTCATCAAGTCTTAATTTCAAAGAACATACAGTACTTAGTTACCAGGACCATGGTCCCATTCCGGGCTCACTGCAGGGCCCTGTCCTATAAATAGTTGTGATTAATCGCAACTTATTTGCGATTGATATCAATCGCAACTATGTACGTAAGAGATAGGATACTGTAAACTTGCGATTGATTGGAGGATTTACGATTGATTTTGATCAATCGCAACTCTTTCTAAGACGGGGCCACGGTCATACAATTTTACAGCACAATAAACCACTAGTAAATTCATACTACAAATTCTCCAAACTACAAATTCTCCTTTCTCTACTGACATTTTCTTCAGGGTGTTAACTCGGTGATACGTGTGTCAACATATGCTGATGAAGTGTGCAGAAATTATTGCCTGAAATAACAGTTATCAGACTGAACATGAAGTTGAAAGCATTTCTTTGAACTGGAGGACAATGTAGGAACGGTTTGATAACCATGTGTACACTGGGAAGTGAGAATTATTGACTGAAAATTGATTTGCCTGATCTAAACTCTGCATTGGCTTCTTTGGATCATGAAGCTACTTGTCCCATGTGCATAACTCTGTGTAAGTACAGTACATGAGTGATTTGCTGGAATTGAGAACTTACGTACAGCTATAGTGACCAAAGAATTTCAATTGATACCATCGATCCTGTTGAGACAATGACAATAGTCAATTCAGACATTATCTATTGAGCCCTGAACTTAAACCAGAAAGCCTTTGACACCAACAGCTCACTAACCCTCACTTTCTTTTCATCCGTGAAACCAGCGTTTTGAAAGCTTATATGGTAACTTCTATTCACCGGTATACCTGCCTCTTGCCTACAAACCGGAGGCTTTTCATAAAACTCACTAAAAAGATAAACAAACACTCCCCATAATGCCAGCAAATAAAACAAGGAAAAACACTGCTCCTGCTACTACTGAACCTCAGACTGAATCATATGACAACCATGATCAGATAGCTGACGAGGTACAAGACTATTTTAAAAGTAAACAATTTAACAAGATTCTTCAGACAGCACTTACGAAATCGACGAAATGTGAGATGCAGGACCTGCGAGAGCAGTTGGAGAGAGCGGAAGGCAAAATCCTTGAGCTCGAGCATCAACTACGCTCCAAATTAGACACCATTAACATTCTTCAAGAACGGCAAGAAAGCAGCCTGGCCAGTATCGACAAGCTGAAGCAGGAGTCCAACGAGGCCGAGCAGTACTCCCGACGTACCTGTGTTCGTGTCTACGGCGTACCTGAGAACCCGGGAGAGGACACCGACAAGCTGGTTCTTAATCTGGCTCGCGAGAAGCTGGACCTAAACTTGAAGCAACATGAGATTGACAGGTCTCATCGTGTTGGCGCGACTGCAGCTGCAGGGGCACATGACACAACTGTGAGGAGAGCTGCGAAATCGAGGCCCATCATAGTGAAGTGCACCTCGTACCGTACCAGAGAGAGGTTCTTGAAGAACCGCAGAAAGCTGAAAGGTACCCACATAGGCATAGAAGAAGATCTGACCGTAAGAAATAGGACCATCCTGTACAAAGTGAAGGAAGAAGCAAATAAAAATGACAAGATAGATGCAGCATGGTCGACTGACGGCAGGATCATCCTGTTGCTGAAGGCAACAAAAGGGAGATCTGTCAGGAAAAGAATTTGGTCGGTGAGTGATCTCTCAAAAATATGAACTTCAAATTACATTTTACTACTTTATAGAGACAATAATCATTCTCATGATATATCAGTTCCCACGTGTATACAGCCATCGTGAACTATTTTTTGTATCCTTAGTATTTTTATGATAGTATTATTCGAAATTGTATTGTATTTTTCTTGTTTCTTGTTATTTGATGTCTTCTGAATGTAGTTGTATTTTGTGTATCAGGCAATATAATTTAACATGTAAAAATTGTTTTTTGTGTAAACTAGATGATAAATCTGACTCAAGACTTGATAATGATACTGGTGACCTTATTGAAAATCAATATTACACTCCTTTAGAATTCCGAAATGTCTTAAAAAGTTATGAACAAAATACAATCTCTCTTGCACAATTTAATTGTCGCAGCTTGAAACAAAATTTTAATACATTCACAAACTGTCTTGATGTTTTTTTATAAACCTTTATCATTAATTGGAGTTTGTGAAACGTGGTTTAAACCAAATGAAGAACAAGAAATATGTATTCCTTATTATAACTTTGTTGGAAATTGTCGCCTGAATAAAAGAGGGGTGGTGTAGGTTTATATGTTAGCGATAGCTTAAGATTTATTAGAAGATTGGATTTAGATATATTTAGTGAGGATATTGAAAGTGTATTTATTGAGGTACGTAATAAATAGAAAATATTATTGTTGCTTAAGTATACCGGCCTCCATAGGCTCTGTATAAGCTTGGCTTGTTAGAACTCTTGTGAGTAATGTGCCGCGGGATTCCATATCCTTAAACTGCTGGCGAACAGAGCAACAAGACCAAGCTCTGTTATTATTAGAATCTCTGCCCAGTAGTTCCGTGTTTGTGCCATCAACCTGGATCGACCAAAACAATTGATTCATAATATATATATATACTATTTTTTCCTGTAAGATGAGAGTAATATTAATCGCTTCATTCTTTTAATTGAATGTAATGTTAATTGTTATTGTATAATTGTGTTAAGTGGGGGCACGCTACAAGAGTCCTATCTCGCACCCCGGGGCAACGTGTCTGACACGGCCGGTTGTAGCACCTACTCCGAAGATCAAGATACATTAATCTTGATCTAAGGAGACACGAACGTTTTAATAGTTTCGTTCCTTTGTCTTTTTTACCATATATTTATAAACCAACAAGAATTACAAATGATACGGCATCAACTTTGGATCATATTTTTTTTAATAATCCCGGAAAATTTCTAAAATCAGGCATAGTGATAACAGATCAGTGATCATTTAACACCGTTTATTATTTTGAAGTTAAACAATTTTGATTTTGAACCCGATACTGAAGTGCGTAAAATTGATTTTAGTGAAGAAAATATGATGCACTTTTGTAGTGAGTTAAAGAAAGTTAAATGGGAACGACTTAATTATATTCATGATGCGAATGATAGATACAATTATTTTTTCAAATTATATAAGGATACTTATGATGAATGTTTTCCTGTTAAATTAGTTAAAAATAAAAACAAAATTGATAAGCCTTGGGTAACAAAAGAGGTAATCAAGCTAAGTAAACTTAAGCATAATATCGTAAATACCTAAGAAACTCTACCACTTTACGTGAAATGGCATATAAAGAATGCAGGAATGTCTTAAATAATTTAATACGGGAAAAATAAACGTGCATACTATGACTCTGATAAGTTTGATAATGTTCGTAATAATGTGAAAGTAACATGGAAACTTATTAATACAATTTTAAATAAGAAAACATTAAAGCATGGGGTCAATGATATTGAAGTTGATGGTGAAAAGATTATTGATAAACAAAGAATTGTAAATGTATTTAATTCTTATTTGTGTACAATCGGGCAAAATCTACAGCAAAGTATTGATAATTTGATTACCTGCAATATTGAATCAACGAAATATGACGAGTACTTGAAGGGTAACTTTTTTAATTCATTATTTTTACGGCCTGTTACTAACGCAGATATTATTAATGTGGTTTTGAATTTTTATGAAAATAAAAGTCCAGGGTATGATGAAATTCACCCTAAGGTATTGCAAAACTCGATGCATATGATTGTTACACCTTTGTGCAATATTTTAAATATGTCTTTTGAACAAGGTATTTTCCCCGATGCTCTAAAAATTGCAAAGGTGATTCCCGTTTTTAAAAAAGGCAATAAATCATTTTTAATAATTATAGGCCAATATCCGTGTTATCTGTCTTTAGCAAAATATTTGAAAAGATTTTATGTAATCAATTGACTCGTTTTATTAGTAAAAATAATATTTTGTAGGAAAATTTTTGATTTTATTGATAAAGTTGCGAATGCTTTTGAACTTAATGAATTTGTAATTGGTGTATTTTTAGACTTATCCAAAGCTTTTGATTGTATTGATCATAATATTTTAATAAAATAAGTTATGTTTTTATGGTATAAGAGGAATTCCTCTCCTTTTATTTAAAAGCTATTTATCAAACCGAAAACAATACGTTAGCTTGGGTAAATATTACTCTGATCACAGTACTATTTTAACTGGTGTGCCGCAAGGTTCTAATCTTGGCCTGCTCTTGTTTTTACTGTATATCAATGACTTGCCATCTGTAAGTAACATTTTATCTTCTATTTTATTTGCTGATGACACCACTTTGTTTATATCTGGTAAAGACCCCGTAGAAGTAAATATTTTATTAAATTCTAAAATTGTTAAAATACATAAGTGGTTCCTTGCCAATAAATTGTTGATTAATTTTGAAAAAACAAACTATGTAATTTTTAAAACAAGAAATAAATATTTAAATGAAGCTGCTATTAAGATTTGTATTAATAGTAAAGAAATTAAGCAAGTACACCAAGTAACCTTTTTAGGTGTCATTATTGATGAAAACTTAACTTGGAAGGACCACATTAATTATATTTCTAACAAGCTTTCAAAGGTCATTGGTGTTCTAAATAGACTCAAATATATTTTACCATTGCGCATGCTTGTAAAGTTGTATAACACTATGATTTTGCCTTATTTTAACTACTGTATTATTGTATGGGGCAATTGCGCTGCGTATTTGCTTCAAAAGCTATTTTTATTATAAAAAAGAGCCGTCAGGGTTATAACAAACTCATATTATAGAGCACATACAGGTACATTATTTTTTAAGTTGAAGTTTTTAAAACTTTATGATTTATATGATTTAAGTATTGGAGCTTTTATGTTCTCTTACATGTACAATATAACTACTTTACCTGATTGTTTTAATGATTTTTTTTTTTTAATAGAGATATGAATCAATTTAGTACTAGAAATTCAAACAAACTTTATGTTCCTTCATTTCGCTATAATTTGCCAAGAACAGTTATTAAATATAAAGGATCCGTTATTTGGAACAACTTACCAGATTCTCTCAAAGGATGTCCAACATTTTCTAGTTTTAAGCATAAATTAAAACACAACAAATAGCAAGTTACAATATATTTATTTAGCTTTATTTAATTCTGCCTGTCCTATGTATGTATGTATGTCTCAGTTATTGTAATGTCTATACTTATTGTCAATATTTGCTTTATTGAAGATTTTACTTATGGGTTTGTAGAAAAAGGGGACCAGCCTAGATAGGTCAATGGCCTTTTCTGGTCCCTCACATCCCTACCCTACCATTAATTATTTTTAGTGTTACTGTTGTTGTATTTTTCTTATTGCATTACATACTTTATATATATTGCATTTTATATTATTGTATTTTAATGTTATATTGTTGTAAATTTTTTATTGGATGTGAAATAAACTGAACTTGAACTTGAACTTAATGCCCGCTGTACATGAGGCATCTGGCTCGGGACTGCGTCAGCCACTGACGGGGGCCTTTGGTGCGACATGTGACAGCGGCATCCATTAAAACAATGCAAATGAACAGTGCAAATATTGCCTGAATTATTGACGCATGCACTAACTTTTTTCACAATGTCATTAGCGCAGGTAATAACGTAATCAAATGATGCAACGTTTGTAACAGGCTTAAAGTGCAGAGTGCATGATTCCCATCAACTTGAGTTAAAAGCAAGAAGTTCGCGTCTTTAAGCGGCGTGAATCTTTTGCGCTTCTCGAGTTCTTTTGTAATTCTCGAACAATTATTTGAAACAAAAGTCCCTTGACTATTGAGGCAACGAAATTTCTCACTCATAAAGGTAAAGACATTAAAGGGCAATCCAACCCTTGTAATAAGTTGATTTGTATGAAAGCAGAAAAATAACAGAAACAGAATAGTAAAAGTTTGAAATTAATCGGACCAATAGTAAGGAAGTTATGAATGTTTGAAATATGAGATCTCTATGGCCCGAATTCACAAAGGAGGTTTAAATTTAACCCATGGTTTAAACCCTCATTTACATAACCCATGGTTTAAAATAAGCGCAAAATAAGCGGCGACACAAGTCAGAGGTCCAATATTAGATGCGCGCAAGGCAAGGTATGCCTCAATTTGCGCTTATTTTAAACCATGGGTTATGTAAATGAGGGTTTAAACCATGGGTTAAATTTAAACCTCCTTTGTGAATTCGGGCCATAGTCTATGCGAATCTAAAATCTCTCTTGGGGCACTACTCAAAATATATTATAGCTAGCATATTATTATAGGTCCTCTAAAAAGTTAGAATAGACCCTCCTGAGCCATGAACTTTTGACAAATTAAATTTTAGTCATTTTATATGTTGGAACATATTGGAAAGTAGTCCGGCATTACATCACATTGACATTGGGTGGTATTCCGATAGCGCGTACTAAGTTAAGCCTGGCTTAACTAGTTCACACTTTTATGGAGTGCCTGTTGCCAACTCATTTACCCTTTACAGATTATTTTAATCCTGCAATGAAAAGTGTCCAAAATATTAATTTTGCAATGAAATGGGAAGAAAAAGATAATATGAGTATGAACTGATTTTCAATAAAGTCTTTGGTAGATTATCTTTGTCATGAATATTGAAGGAGGAAGATGACACCTAGCAATCCATAGAAGTGTGAACTAAAATTCTTGTTTAGTCTGGACTTAGTCCCGGCTTAACTTATGAGAATACCACCCATTACCGCTTCGGCCAATTTGAAGTGCCCATACGTATAGTGATTACAATTTTTAAAAAATTCATAATTTTCTTATATTTAGTCAGATTTCATTGAAACTTTCATCAGTTTGCTTCGCTGATTTTTCTGCTTTCGTTTAGAGTAGTTGTCTATTTGGGTTTGATTTTCCTTTAATAGATCTTCCATCTGTTCATTATTACTGTCTTAACGTCTGTTTTTGCTATACAAACACGATTTCATTTTCCTTATTGCATAGCATCAGCATACGTGGGCGGTGCCTTTGAAAATCCCCAGCATTTCAGGTGAATGTATTCGCACCTGGAGAAGAAAAAAAACCCACTGAAGTCATTATCAAAAACAGGAAGCTATATAGACTACAGGAATACGTGGTATTGTAATAAAGTAGACTCGGACTTTTCAAAGTTCTTCTCAGGGGGGATGGACATTTTGAAGATTCCGTTTAATGCCTATCTGTCAAACGGTAAGAGAATACATCAGACATGCCTGACGGAGGAAAAAATTACAATAAAGAAAGAGAAGATGAATAAAAGAAGAAGAAAACAGAACAAAACAAGTCAAAAGAAGAAGAAAACGCACTGATGGGCAGTAGAAGAAGCAGAAAAAGAAGAAGAACAAAAAGAACAAAAAGAAGAAGAACAGGAAGAGGTGGAGGAAGAATTTAAAATATAAATGAATAAGTAAAAACTGACAGACGGTCAGGACAGAAAGAAATGGAGAAAGAAAGAAGAAGAAAGGGCTTGCGCCTGCTTCACCCTACAGTGGATATGCCCTACTTTATCACCTACCATCCTCATTGTAGGGTGAACGAACTTCTCTATTAAGGTATATCTAAGCCTGCTGAAGTCATTAAAGCAGGTATGATACAGGTATGCGCTTGACGTCTTCATCAAACGCATTCCGTTTTTATAAGACTCTTCCGAGAAATTCTGGAAATTTCAAAGAATTTTGATGAGTTTGACAGGCTTCAATCAAGTTCAAACAAGCTCATGGATATTGCCGTCAATCTATCATACTATGACTTGTGCAGGACTCACAAGTTTATCCTACCACGTGCTTGAAGGTGAACCCCCCACGCAGACATGACGAATAGTTCACAGGCGTATAGAAAATAACGTTATATTCCGTTTATATCTTATATCTAAATATATGTAAAATACATGAAATGTTAAATTCCAGTTTCTAATTTACCTTGATAACAACACAAAATTGTCGACTGTTTTCGAAATTTGACAATTTGCAAGTTTTTATCTCATAGAGTGATGTATTAGTTTTCTCCACTCACTCGTGGATAACCCTTTTTCTCACATGAGGTACATTATGCGTTATCATCATTCAACGTGCATTATCATTATTTTCTGTATGAAATGACACAATTAGGTGTATATGTTACGTACATATGAACATAAATCAATAATTAATTAAAAATAATACAGCTGTATTGCTCTATCCACAGCTGTTAAAATAATGGCTATGTTCTTCCAAGAAGTCCAAAGTGCGTTCCCAACTCCCTGGTTTAATTTTTTTAAAGCAGGCATAATACGTTTCGTACTCACGAAAAAGGATTATTTTCTTCATCTGTTCATGAGAATGTATTAAACCATTTGAAACAATTGTGCATTTACGCCATGTACACTTTAGCTAGTCTAGAAAGGAAAAGACTTGGGTTTATTTTGAAGCTACTCCAATTATTTTTATCAGATTAGGTTGAGTACTTTATTTTAATTCATTTAAAGAATTTTCAACTGAGATTTTATCCCTCATTCACCCACTCTCCATTCTAGAAACATACACACACACATGAAAGTCCCACACCAGTCGCCGAGGGCTTACTCGAGAGAGAAAAGCTAGAATTGCGTCTTTTCACTAAGAATTATTTTCCCCGCAGGCAATGACAAATTGCTATCGTACATTTTGTAGATTGAGTATCGATAGTGATGTAGTATTAGTGATTCATTGGGATATAATTGAGAAAAGATTGGCATCTCGGTCCGTCCAAAAGGAAGAAAGAAATGGCAGTGAAGCGGAGAAATGTTCTGGTTAATTTCATTGACGTACTTGTTTTTTTCTCCTTTACTTTGGCATGATACAAATAAGGTAGACCACAAGAGCACAATGTTGTATTTCTGTACTTCCCCGCTCATAAAACTGGAGATGCGCGGTTCAGCTATTCGCAGACGATCAGTGTTTTGGATTCATTTAAAAAGAAAATACATTACAGGTGCATTGTATCATTAGATTATGTACGGTTCTTCATTGAAACAATAGGATAAATGAGCATCCGCTAGAAACCGGTTAGAGGGAAAATAGATTGTAAAGAAAGGGATAAAGGAAAAAAGGAATAACGAAAATGGGATTGGGGATTCTATGCTCAATTGTTGGTGTAATCGAATTGTTAGTAATTCATGTGGAAATTCGTGATTGAATTTAAGTAGACAGGTTTCTCTGGGGTATTAAAATGGTCACATTCTTAAATCTCATGGTTATCTGTGGTTGTGTCAATGAACTCATCATCCTTATGGTAACAGGCAGGTGGAAAGGAAGGGTCACGGGGAAGCATTGGCTTAGTGCTACCAGCTACCACGTCTTCCTGCACCTCTGCGCCCTCGTTATTGGCGTAGCCCGGGAAGGTGGGGGCAGCAAGGGAAAACTGTTTCAATTTGATCAGATGGTGGAGACAAAAAGGAGGAAGTGTTGGAGAGGGAGAGGGAGGGAGAGACAGGGAGAGAGAGAGAGAGAGAGAGAGAGAGAGAGAGAGAGAGAGAATCTTTCTCCCTTATTTGCATTGTATCCATTTATGGTAAGAACATTGCATAGAAACAAAAAAGAGTGGGAAGGTGAGGGAAAGGGAGAGAGACAGAAAGAGAGAGATAAAAGTAGAAAGGAGACCCTCTCACTTATTGTAAGATTATTGGCCTACAAGCGAAGACAGAGATGGGATCAGAGGAAGGAACGGAAAACTTTTCTCCTTCGAACATGTTCCATCCACATAATGAGGACATTGACCACCCCCTACCCGAAAGCTAGACTGTCGCTACGCCATTTCCCTTGTACTGTCCATGGACCTCCGTGTCCTGTCCCTGATCACGCTTCAATTTGCGATGGGCCGTGATGATGGTTTTAACATTCCGCGCACGTGACAGATTTAAAAGATGCTTCAATGATTCTGTGTCTCAAGAAATAATTATAGTGATACACATCATGCTAAATAGTCAGTTATAGAGGGATTAAGAGGGGAGCGAGGGAGCGAGGGATTGAGGGAGGGGAGAGAAAGAAAGAGAAATAGAGAGAGAGAACTGAGTCAAAGGGAAGGAGAAAACTGAATACCATTGTCTTTCATTTTGTCATCAGGATGTTCTGTCTTAAACTTAAAGTTATTCTTTTTTATGACCCCAATCCTAAGAGAATGAATTACAGAAATACAAATTGACTAGTATACCTTTGCATTGTGTCCACCTATAGCAGGTAGAGTACGAACATTGTTTCGATGACAATGAAGAGAAAGAGAGATATCAACAAGATCGCTGACCGAAGCTACATTTTTAGTACACCACAACGGCGATACCTAGACTATCTCCATACGCAATTCTCCTTCTACTGGATGTGACAGTAATAAAAGGCATTTTGAATCGTAAACAAATTGATTGACCAAGGCCTTCTCGAGCAATTTGGCGTTTCACACGCAACTGCCTCAGGAATGCCAAACGGATTTTGACAGGACAATAGAAATTAGGTGGACACCCCCTCCTTCAGATCAGGTTTCACGTTTAAGCAGGTGTTAAAATACAATTTAGGATGTTTTTAGCATTATTACTTTAGCTTATTTTAGGTTTTAAGGCCAAACTTGCTTTTCGTAAGACCTTCAATTAAGGCAAGGTGAAGCAATCAGGATTCGATTTGAGCTGAGGGCATGCATCTGTGTCATCCCTAGGAAGTGTTGATGAACTCACATGTACGCCAAGGTACAGTGGCGTAGATAGGGGCGGGAAGGGAGCACTCGCTCCCCCGACCCCCATCAAAATTTGAAATAGAAAAAAAAGAGAGTGAGAGAGGGGGAAGGGGAACGCAATGAAGAGGGAAAATGACGCGAAAAGAAGAAGATAGAAACCATTTCCTATTCAACATCCCTTTTTAGTGGCCTTGTCCATTTTCGTTTCTTCTACCCCTATTACCGGTGCACCTCCCCGATATCATGACCCCTCAATGCCTAATTACCTATACCCACACTACGTCCATTTCAAAGTGTTTCTTTTTTAGAGTGCATCTAATCCGCACCTTCAGTGTTTATGATCTTGATAAGACTGCCGATCATAAACCCCATTTTTGTTGTATTCATAGATTTTATTTCCCAAAACTCCAACTCTCTTTCGTACGTTACATAGAAACAATGCATTTTATAGTCCTAGTTTATACAAAAATGCAATATAATTTAGCATTTGATAAACGAACATAAATACAACATAATTCATTGTTCATAATTTCACAATGTATAGGACTAAAATATGTCACAATCAAATAATAGGAAAACATTACCGCACTACACAATTATTTCATCCTAAAAAATAGAACAAGCATTGCTTTTTTTCTTCAGAATAAGACTGAATCTTTTTATTTTTTATTGAGCTTCATATTTCTCAACGTATTTTTTTTAGAATTAAAAATATGAGTTTTTCTTTATCAAAACACAATCTACCCCAAAACCCTCTCCTTACCTTTCCTCCTCTCTTACTCCTTGGACTTACCCCTCCTCCTCCCCTCCCCTATACCCTTCCCCTCCCCCCTCCTCCTAACATGTGATGCCCGATGGCCATAACTAATATTATAAAATGAATTTGCAAATATAGTTTAATTAATTTGATTTTTAGATGACCTTCTCCTGTTACAAAAGAGTTTCCTTCATTAATATTTGATTAACCAAAAAGGTCGCGAGTTCGATTTCCTGTTCTGTTATCATTCACTATAATTGCGTTCATGACGTCTTTTCTATATAAAAAAAAGTAAACGCTCGCTCAGATATGCTGTAAACCGCCGCAAAAAACAGCCCCGATTTTTTGTTTAACGTGGGGCGAGAAAGTTCCAAGGCGCGTGTTCATTGAGCTTTTTGTTTTAAGATACAGAATGATGTGCGAAGCGTGTTACACTTTACGTCATCATGGAGGAAAATAAACGCCGCAGTTTACGCTTCATATCTGCTCAAGTCATATCTATTAACTAGTCAGTTCGGGGTGCTTACCTACTCGTAATCGTATATCTTGTGTGAATAAAAACAAAAACACGAATTATGTCTTCACCACTGCTTCTGCAAGGGTCAGCATTGTACTAAATCTTTTGATGATAATGCAATTTTGTCATTAAACGCTCGTTCAGATACGAGGATATAAACCGCGGCGATTTTTTTTTTTTTTTTTTTTTTTTAATTAAATTATTTGTAAATTTTAAAAACCGCTTTGGTTTATCGCGTCATAACTAATCGAAGATTAAAAGAAAATACCTTGATGTTACAAATGGGCAGTCGAAGAGTTAAAAGTTAATGACATTTAAAACCTTTTTTTCTATGTCTGCGTTTTGAAGAGTTAATCTCAATCAAGACAAAACATATTTAGTGAGGGGTTATTCAACGAGTTTCAATGCCATTTTCAGTTTTTCTGTAAAGTTTTTATAGAATATCAGTGTTATTCTATAAATAAAATACGGGCCTACAGTGGCTCTTGTGAAAACAAACATTCTGATTTCTTTTTTTTTCAGAGATACGAGGAATTCAAGATTATATTTTTATCGTGGGGTGAGGAAGAGAGCAATGTCTCCTTGTAACAATACTTGAAAATGTAACACTATTATCGGGGCAGGGGAACGGTGAATGCACCCCCCCCCACACACACACACACACACACACCCGGCACACACATACACACACTTTTTTTTTTTTCAATAGTTTTTTTTATTAGAGATTTCATTCAAAATAAATCATTACATACAAATCAATGCAAATAATTCCATATAAATACAGATCTTCATTTCGGTTTCATAACATAAATACATTATTCACAAAACAGTGAGCAAAGAAGGGGAATAATGGAATGAAATCACTAAAGTTTTCTAATAATAATAATAATCACATACTGAACAAAAATAACATAATACATATTTGTATACAATGCACCCTAAGCCCATCACCCCTCCACCCCTCCACCCACACACGCACACACACACCCTCACACACACACACACTGGTAATATTGCACCCGTGCGCATTTGTGAAAATAGGAAAGAAAAAGTTTCTTTTTTAATACAGCAAAGTTGCCGAGGCTTATTATGCTGTGTATGACTTCCCTTTGTAGCGTACATTATCGATTGTCTAAAAAGAAAACTGTTTACAGTTTCTTGTAGCTGCAATGTACCCGCCATTTTCTTTCACGGTCTAGCATTATCGTCTGCGAACGATTTATTCGTTGCTTAGCAACCAAGCAAGAAGTAACCGCGTTAACATTTCTCATCACTTAAAAACATCGGATAGAACAAAAAAAAGTTACCGTAAATTGTAAAGATAATGGCATGAACAAACATGCAAACCCGGGACACCAAACCTGATCGCCTCGGGTCGATTCAAACACAATTTGTTGCATGTCAACTAATCGCTCACGACCCTCTTCTTACCTCGTTACAAACTCAGCGACCCCCTCGACGGAACCGGGTCAAATTCGGAACCTGGTGATGCAAGGGAAGACTCGAATTTCTTCCACCTTCACAGTCTATCACAACATGGACGAGTTATTTTGATTCAACTTGACATCTATGACGTCATGTAGGGGGATCCATGAGTCTTTAGGTGATGGGGGGGGGGCGATAACAACATATTCTATAACAAGCAAGGAAGTGTCTTTACAGGTCTTATATTGAAGGGGGTACAAGAACACGATTGGAGGCGAACATTTTGGTGCCCTTATAATATGTCAGCTACGCCAAATTGGAGATTTAAATAAGAATCCGGGACTGTATATGGTTTTCATGTACCTTTTTTGTCTAATATTTAAAGTGATACAAGAACACAAGGGAGAACAGTATGTGTACTTAAATGACAAAATTGGGGTTTAAGAGGAGGAACGTTCAATCCCCACCCCAAAAAAAAAAAATAAAATAACCTACGGGCGTCAGGGAATATAAATCGGACAATAGCTGTTTGCCTGAATGATGCACAGGAGATTGGAAAACATCCCAAATATTGCTCTAGAAATATCATCTAGAAATTACCTGGGAAGGAGGAGGAAATTATATATCTAGTTACATGCGCAGTTATTGAATGTGCACACGTGTCGATATAGAGTGACTAACCTCGGGGTGTCCCCTTCAAAAATATGAGTGTTATAAAGTGCGAAATGGAGCAAGTTGTTGTGCAGCCGTGTGGTTCATTTATACGACCCCCTAAAAAAATATATATAAAATAAAAAAACGTTTTAGTCTACCATATTGTATGAAAAATAAACATCAAATTATAACCCTACGAATTTAAGGAGTGCGTCAAGGGAAATGGAAGTAGGATCATCAAATCAGTAGGATAAAGAAAACAATCAGGGAAATGACAACAACAAAAATAACAATTCAACAATTCATTATAATCAAGATAATTTATGTCATACAGACAAGTAAGAAAAAAGCCTCAATCAACTCTTTAGCCGCTTTGCAGAGATAATTCCACAACTATAGGTGTGTTTCATTGAAACATGACTTTGAAGTATGGTGGTTTTTGTTTATAACTTGACTGAAAAAAAACAAAGCGTGACATATTTTATCTTCTTGGGTAAATGTCATTGAAAAAGAGAAATGCAGAAATCTAATAATATGGCCGCATTTCAACAGTGATTTAGTCAATTTAAATATGAGTTTCATTCATATATGACTTGAATTCCTGGGGGTGTTTCACAAAGACTAAGATCGACTTTAAGTTGGACTTAAGTATGGCGGGCCATTCATGCCATTGGTTGCTATCCCCATTGGTCTCTAAATTATAATCTTTAGATAATATTTTTTCCTTCAATAATGAACTATCAAAAAATGTAAACTCTGTAGATTTGAGACCACGATTTGTACGTCCCTTGAAAGACAAATGCCAGTAAATGGTAAGAGCAAACAGTGGCATGAACGGCCTGTTATACTTAAGTCCAACTTAAAGTCGATTTTAGTCTTTGTGAAACATCTCCCTGGTATTATTGATAACTTAATATCCGAGCGTGACATTTTCGCTCTCCCTGTAAAATATCACTCAAGAGATAAAGACATGACATCAAATACTATAGCCGCATTCAATCAATATTTTGCATATATTTAAAAGGTGTATCTATTCAAACATAACTTTTTTTGGGGGGGGGGGTTCTTGTTTTTGTTTTGTGTAACTTAATTTTACGATACTAAAGCTTGACATTTTCTCTCTCTCTCTCTCTCTTATATCTCAATTACCATTGATTTTCCAGCTATCGAATGTCATTGATAAGATACCTTCAAAGACACCATAAGAATCAAACTGGGATCGCGAGGTCACGTGGTTTGGATGTTGTATTTTGATCTGTCTACAGGACTGGTCGTTGTCACGTGAGCCTTTGTATTTCATGAGAAGAAGAACCCGCCCCGACGTCTAGCGTAGTCAAAATAAAACGATTGAATGGTAATGCAAGATTTCGGAGTTCGATGGTAACAACATTTGTGCCTTGTTAGGGGGTCACGTGATCCGCGTGGAGCTCGAGTAAAATGTCGTTGACCTTGGTAGAAATGAATGGGATCAATAGTTAGAGGATGAGAATGTGAGAGGCGAGGTCCGTCTGAATAAATACTAGATTATCATCCGAGTCTTATTCCATTCCTCCTTTCTCTCTTCCACGGCCATTTTAGCTTACACTTGTCTTGATGTCATAAAATTCTCTTTTCCGGCTGATATCGTACTGGTGTTGCCCCTTTTATTGCACGTTATCATGTCCATTTCGCTCTGCCAAATACAGGCAATATACATCTACTGGTATCTCTTCCTATTTTCCCTCCCTCTTTTCCTTTACGACAGTCGTCAATGAGAGTAAAAAAGGAGACTCTCTTTTCTCTGCTTTCACGTTTTCTTCTCTCTCTCTCTCTCTCTCTCTCTCATACACACGCACACTCGCGCGCACACACACATACATGTTCTCATTATCAAAATAATAATCAATCACTAGCTTTTCACATATACGAGTTTACTTATTTTACACCCAATTTGTCCGGAGCATCTTATAACCCCAGCTTTTCCGTTCTCCTTTTCCTCTCCCACTCCACCTTTCCATCCTCCAAAACAAGATTAAACGGCTTTCCTGCTCTCCGAATATAAGAACTCGATTTCCCAAACGGAGAGGATTTATATAAGAAACGAAGACGTCGGCAATTAGAGCAGAGAAATGCTGTTTTTAAGTCGCCACCGGACCCGCATGTCACGCAAATTTCCGCGTGACGTGTTTTCACACCGGGCGAGGTTGAGCGACACATGTTGTCCCAACTCTTGGTAAAACACGCCGCTTGATTCCCGCTCTCTACGCCAGATTCAATCAACCCCTTGATCATCATCGCGGCAATGTCATGTAAAAGGCCAGGCAACAACTGACATTCTGGGACAAACTCTTAAACTCTTCCCCGCCCGTACCCGGTCTGTCCTGAAGGCAACCGGGTGTCCGTGTTTGTGTAAATCCAACCGTTGCCAGGTTGACAACAATAATAAACGGTGATGTGATTGCATATATCAACAACGCCCCTCTCAGCTTATAATCGCATTAAAGGAGGAAAGACGGAAAGAAACAGCACTTCAGCGCTATCTTGAGTAGATTTGAACACCCCGAGACACCTTTACAAACACAACCATGCGAGCTTGATTCTTTGCCTTACTCATTTTCTACGCGCCCCCCCCCCCCTCCCAAGCAGGCGCAGGATGTCAAAGGGGCTGACTGACACTCTCTAATGAGAGAAAAGAAATGCAAAATCGACATTTCATGTTAAAACGGCTCATACCCCCTTCCCCCATTTTCCCTTTCAGATTCTCTCAATGTCCACCAGAATTTTAGGATGTAAAAAGATCTTTTATTTGTAGCTTGTTTCTCTTGCTTTGACTGGTGGAGATCACTGGCAGGATTTCCAAACTCATGTCCATGTGAAAAATACCGATGGGACCTCATCTCAATATACTATTTTGAATTTACCCCCGTTGCCCCCGTTTACATATTGTTTTGTTGAGTTCCTACGCAAAGCACTAACGGTATTAATCCGCCCTCTGATGAATTTAGAGTGAAATGGAAGCGGTTGAATAACGCAAAGTTGTTCTGAGAATACCTGCTTTTAAGGTTTTTCGTGCATTTAGAGGTATATCAAATTCTTCCTAGGATCAAATACAAGAAATTACGAGCAAAGTGCAAATTGCTTTTGGCTTAGTATAATTCAAACATTGATTCATCCTCGACATGAAGTCTTCCACTAACTCATAAATAATAAAAGGTTCAGCATGTTAATCTGAAGGATCAAGGACAGCGTTCCTACTTTGCACCTGGCCCGGAGTTTGAATTACTTTGCATATAGATTTATTAAGTTAAAGAAAAGGCTGAGTCCTGCGAAATGTGAAAACAAAAATTGCTTTTGATGTTAGTGTGGGAGGAAATCATAGAAATAAATGTCCATTGAAAGCACTGCTTTTCAAATGCCCTCATAATTAAACTAATAAATACGAAAAACATGGAGTGTTTTGGGGGCCAGAACCTTCATACTGCATATTTTGTGTAGTCCCATTTACCGTGTTTACCCATTTTTATGTACAGTGCATGCGAGATTTCAGCAAGACTGAGACGATATTTTGTTATTTTGACGATACAAAAAAAAAAAAAAAACGGCCATCACCGTGCAGCTTATAAAGGTCAGTTTAGGATGCAAGGGCAAGGTCAGAGTTGATTGTATTCTGTTTCCTGTTCGTTCTACACGGTCACCCTATTTTTTTTCCTTCAATGATTATTATGAGAAAATAATTATGATTATGAGATGAGCAAGAAGAACCAGACACGGGTTATATTTAAAAGCAGATTCAGATCATCTTGAGGGTTTTCGTGACGTCAGCGATGCATCTGCGTCTTTTGCAGGTAATCAAATTACTTCAAGAATTTGTATTGGAGAGCCCTGCAAAGTGATATAGAAGGGTTTTTGGAAATCCATATTCAGGTGCAGAAAAATGTGATATGAATGATTGGATGTAATTTAAAGAAAATAGCTGCCTTCGTACTGTGGTTACCTTCGCGAATAAAAATTCCGAACACATTGCTACGAAATTTCAAGGGGGAAAAAATCGCTTGTAGTGATTTTATAGTTATCAGGAATTAACTCCTTGAAATGTACCATATTCATGGCAGCCATGCATTATTGCTGACACAATAACTTTTCATTTAAGGGCTACACCAGTGACTCAATTACCCTTAATGGAGGGTAGGGGAGGGGTGGGTTGGGGGCTATAAGCGGGGGTTCGACTATAGCGAGGGCAAGGTTTCATCACTGAGCACGAATTAGGGTATGACGGTAAACCAGGATGTAATCAACGGTAACATAGCGAGAGGGGAAGTTTAACATTTAGGTTGGATACGGCCTCGATTCATATGAAATTAGCACACTTGGAAGATTGAATTAGCCTGCGGAGCGCAGGTGCAACTTGTAACACGGGGAGGGGGCCACGAGACGAGGAGGGGAGGGCAAATAAAATGCGTCATGGTTGTTTATCTTATAAAGAAAAGAAACATATAGGAATGCATCACAAAGGACACATCCTCTTTCTGTATTTCTGTGCTAAGAGTAAAATATCTTTTTCATTCCCACAGTTTTGTGATTTTTAACGTAATTATTCTTGTCATTTGAAAAGGAAAAAAAAACGATAGTTAAACAAAATAGTTTGGGTAAATCTTGGATTCCTATTAAGTGCCTAGCCGACATAATTACGGCATTTCCCCACATCTATGAATATATAGAAATATATATATATATTTTAAATCAATCATCACTGGAAAATAGATAGGCAGTTAAGAATGATTTTCCTAAGTACATGTGTTAATAGTATTATACAGACTGTCATGTGGATAATTTTTAATCGTAGGATGAGGGGAAAAGGAACATTAAAGACTCGTTCAGATATGACGCGCCAAAACCGCGGCGTTTTTTAATGATCACGTGAAGTGTAGTACGCCTTATATTTCTGTATCTTACAACACAAAGCTCAGTGAATACAGGCAAGAAGAAGAAGAAGAAGAAGAAGAAGAAGAAGAAGAAACAAAACAGTGGTGGCTTTTTGGCCGCAAAATCTGAACAAGCCTTAATGATTCAAACTATCAAAAATATAATCAAGAAGTTGTTATATATATTTTCTTACGATTAATAGAAAATTTGAAACACAATATGAAAATTCCATACGTGAAGGATGTCAGTGGAAGGTAGCATTTACATTTTCAGTTTGATCGGCCCCAACTCTGCTGGTCAATATTTGCACAAAACTTGCAGGGCGCCAACGGTCGCTGATATTTTTAATTTGAAATTAAGAAAATGTCTTGCCATCTTTGACCTTAAACGACTATTGTGACGTACTCATGTGATATACACAGCAAACACTTAGTTATTATAGTGGCCATGTGAATAGCGATTCACCTATTGAGAATTGGAATAATTTCAGAATAATTAAATTTAGTGATGAAATACCTCATCGGTACAATCGGCACGCTCTAATTTTAGCTTTATTCGAGAGCAAGATAAAGCAAAATGAGACATTAAGTCTGCATCCATTTCTAGTCTCCCACCATCCATCACTCGATCGCCACTGTTCCTATAATGCATGTCGAATTCGACGCCAGTCATCAAACAGCACTGATTTTTTTTACATCTTTATTTTGATGTAACACTGTCCTCCTTCCGCTTCAAGTTTGATTTGAGTACTGGTCAAGCGATCACAATCATAGTGAAAGAAGAAAGAAAGGGTTTATTATGCCTACATAAGAATTGATGTATACTGTAAGTTTCAAATGATCAAAACGTAAAGAAATGACCCAATCACGCTGAAAATCACAGGCACTGCACACAGAAATGGGTACATGGGACTGCAAACACATGATGTGGCATCAAAATCGAAAATTGCACTTGTTTCTTTGATTGCTCTTCAAAATTAATGCTTTCATATTCCAAAATATGAGGATATATGAAGAGCAATCCATCTCAGGGGACAATACCACTTTAATATTCTTCCGAACTGATATAAAAAGAAATAGAAAGCTCTTGAATTATTGTTCATCCTTATCAGAACTTAACCTACTCTTTCAAATTTGCATTGTTAGTTTGTTGCGTGGGTTGCTGTAACATAACTACAATGGGTGAGGACAGGAAAGACCTACCAAATGACCGTGACGTGAAGAAATATTAAAAGAGACAAGATTCCAAAAAGTATATTCACAATGTCAATAACGCTTCGTGACTTTCGAAGGGTAGAACCTTGGTTCTAGGTACGAGTCAATTTTGTACATTCATACCAAGCGACTTTGACGGAGCTCTAATTACATTCTGCGATGGGGTTATCATTCTGTCTCATTTAATAGATAGCCCTGTGATTGCTTATATTAAGGTCAAAGAAAGAGGAAGGCATATTTTCATGAGGTACTGCAAGATCGACCTGAAGTGAAATTATGAATGGTACACTGAATTGGAAACGCCTTCGCTCCCTTCAATCTGGTTTCACAAGTATCTACTGTCCCTCTCTCTTTTAACTTGGGAGAATCCACAAATGTGCACGCCGGTACTAAAGTGAGCATTTCCAGCTCATTCACCGGTGTAGATTAGCGTAGGATATTATCACACGACTGATTCTGTATTAATAAGACATGTTTAGATGTTGTGGTATAGTGGTTCTTTCATTTGACTCTCAATCTAAGGGTTGAGGTTCGGATCTCAGCTCCCGGTACTAATGTCATTTAGCAAAGGCATTGAAACTCATATGCCACCCTCAACCCTGGTTGCAGGGAATGTTAATTGCAGGGCTGCAATAATGCTGATGAAGCTTCAAAGGGTAAACTAATGATTTGTTTAATTTTGTATTAATTAATTAATTCATTTATGCATCTATTTATCGAACTATCTATTTATTTATTCATTCAATAATGCATTCACTTAATTATTCATTTATCTTCTTGTTTAGTTATTGTTTATTTTTTTATTTGTTTCTTTGTTTATATATATATATATATATATATATATATATATATATATATATCTTTTATTATTATTATTATTTAGTGCAAGTTAACCAGAGTGTCGCTGAAATAGGGTATCAATGGTTCTAGTGTAAAATAATATGTTAACGTCATTTGGTTAACAATGATTGTGAATCTATGCCTACCCAACTTAACCAAATTTCTCATTGTTTTTTTGTTCCAATCAACCCATTTAATGACAAGCAATTCGGAAAGACTCTTAGTCATTTTCTATCCAAAAGAAGCTCCAATACCAAAAGAAAATTATATGTTCAAGCTTGTTAGCACAGTTATTCAAAATAGCACGTTTAGAGGGGTAGGGCTCGGTAGGGTTCACTGTACAAGCTATCTAGAGTATAGATGCTGAGTTATTAACCATAATGACTACGGTATACAGGCTTTGGGAAGATGGTAGAGAGGTATGACAGAGAGATGGACAGCGAAGAAAGAGGACAGAGAGGTGGCAGGGAGATGAAAGGGAGATGAAAGAGGAAATAATTATGTATGGGCGAGAGAGAAAACAGAGATAAAGAGAGATAGAGAGAGAGAGAAGAGAGAGAGAGAGAGAGGAAGGGGAGAGAGGGGGTGACAAGGGAAAATGGTGGAGGGGTATGATAGAGGGAAAGGAGATGGATGTGGAAAAGAGGCGAAATGTGGACAAATAATGAATAAAGGGGGGAGGAAGAGAGGAAGACAGACCGAGCGGGACTCAAAAGATGGCAAGACAGAAAGAGAAATTGAAAGAGGGAAAAGGAGAGAAAAATTAAAACGAAGGGTAAAGAATATAGAGAAAGAAAGCGATTCCAAAGAAGATGAGATAAAGAAAGCAAGTTTTAAAAAATTGGTTAAAGAATAAATATCAAAACGAACGACTAGAAACTTTCAGAACTTGCAAGCTTTTTATAGACGAAGAAATGATTAATCTATATGGGAGTAATGGGACTATATGGAAGCCCATCGGCTTCGTTCAATAAACACGTGTATATCATTCTATTCAAAACAGAAAAGAAAAACTATATAGAGAACTCGAATTTGTTTGAAAGCTTCTTTTACGATATGTACTTGATGATTAAAAACGTTAGGGATAAATTTCAGGTCTCAATAAAGTTAGTTAATTCACCCGAGTGCTATCATGATATCTCAAATCACGACCGTATGGTGACGAGCAAATTAAAGGCTATTACAAATTTCGAGGCTGATTTTAAGAGAGGTCAAGAGATGATTATGAGGTGATGTAAAAGATAATAGGCGACGCTTCGAGTAGGTGGAATTAGATTAGACTGAATATCGGTCATCTCAATTGGAAAAATTGGATCAACGAACTGATATTGAAGGCTATTTTCGTTTATTTCACTTACATCACACCGAGCCATTACTGTTGTGACCAGTTTCCTAACGTATTGGTAACCACTTTTGTGAAGCAATAGCCGAGACGCTAATGGAAACATCACAGGTTTTCACTAGTGCACCGCTGGGGTAGTTTCCTTAATGACCGTGACTGCGTGTATTTAAATTTAGAAGCCCACTGGAATTACTCCCTTTCGTAACACAAAACCAAAAATAGAAGGTCGGTCCGCGAGCCACTCCGTTTAAACAGTACTGTTAGTGGGGGATTAAAACCACCAAAAAAAAAACCCGCAGGAATATAATCATCACAAACAATAAAATGCGTTTCCAATGGAACCCATTAAAGAAAGCATCATTACATCTCTTTAATAATCATTTAGGTGCTAGATAACACAAAGGAAGGGATAATATTCCCAAGGACAATTTGATGGTTTTATTGTTAAGTTTGAAAAGGTACCGACCTTTGTCCATAAAAAAAACTAGAATGGGAAGGAAAACATTTATAAAACGAGAGAGAGACTGAGAGAGAGAGGGAGGGAGTGAGAGGGAGAGACTGAGAGATAGGGAGAGCGAGAGAAAGAGAAGAGAAAGAGAGGGAGAGAGGAGAGAGAGAGAAAGTTAGAGAGAGAGTGGGGAGGAGGTGAGAGAGTGAGAGAGAGAGACACAAAACACAAGAAAAAAACATAATAAAATGAACGAACGAGAACACACTCATCCCATTTGAGTTATTTAGCAAAAATACCGATACCGATTTTTTTTTTTTTTTTTTTCGATGTGTATAGCAAGCGCAATATGAGGTATTCAAGACTTTGAAACGTTTTTATCCATCAAACATTCTGAACATGACGCCTGCAGCTGGAAAAACTCATTTTTATTTATTGATTTACCTTTTTTTTATTCCTAGCTGAAGTGTTTCTGATCGAAACATGATATTCTACTATAAAATATGACGATTTCCGCTCGATAGCTAGCATCAGCCATCGACATGAGATGCTGCTGTTTTTTCGCATTTTTCCCCCTTTTGATTTCCCTTTCGGAATACCATACGAAAGTAGGAGTACCGAGAAATACACGCATTTCGTTTATTGATTCAGCACAGCGAACGGGACACCTCTGGGGTACGAACTCCCGGGGGCTTACCCCTTTCAAAAAACTTAACGTCCCGTTGTCTTTTCAGCCTAGCTCTCTTGGTTATACATTGCCAAGAGAGGTGACGAAGAGCGATTTAACAAGTGAGCACCTCAAATCTTCTCTCGCTTCTTATGGTCGAATGGAGATGGATAAATGTGTTTAAGAACCGGAATTTAAGGGTTTATTCAGTCAGATTCTTAACTCCTCTCCCATAGTATGCTTGAAAGAACTTAAGGCAGACGGCCGAAAACATACCCGTTAAAGAGTAAACCTTGTGTCTTAAAATAGCAGTTGCTTATTTAAGGCTTTTGCCTAAATTTGACGAGCGATTGGTACGGGATCGAAGCAAGAAAAATGCTAGAAAAAAGAGCAATTGCGCGAAAATTCAGCCCCGGTCGAAAAGGGTATCATTTTCCGGTTTCATCACATATCATTTGATTGAAATCTACAACGAATAATGAATGACATTGAATTGGATCACATTTACGTTATCCCGTATCCAAATACATCTACAATAATAGCATACGTCCCCTGTCATTATCAGATTATATTCTCCATAAAAAAGATGGGATATAAGTGAGAAATGAATATCCTTATTACTTAAACTGTCAACTGTTTCGAGAAGAAAGAAAGATCCCTCGGTGGATGTTGCCTATTTAAATTTCTATAATCTACGACAAAAATGCCCTTATGATATATTTGGTATGATAAGTGAAGATATGGAACGTCCCCAAGTTTTGGGTTTGTCCCAAATCTGCATATGGTGCAATAACTTGGATTGAAGACTGCTACTCCCAAGTTTCTCTCTGTATATGCTGTTTACAGATAATTTAAATTATTTGACATTTCCGATAGCCTTCCTCTTTTTTCAGGTATAAAACACGACGTTACACAACCCTAATGTAAATAGGATGATGAGATGGGGGGGGGGCGGCTTACGGTACAGTCAAATTTCCTCTCAAAAAAATTAGAGAAGGGGTATACATTTCAAGAAAAGCTTAACATGAATAAGCCGTTGTCAATCCTGTTTACGAATTGACTACGTTGAATCACATTAATTTTACATGCTTATCACAAAGAAGCGAATTGCCAGAAAAGATCCATCCTTGCAGTAGCAGCGCTGTTTTAATGGCATTACGCAATTGCCTCACCGTCGACTAAACTCAAGAAATCCATCTCTATTTAAATCCACCATCTAACACAGTCATTCTATAGAAGATTTTCTCGGTAGAGTGGTCCCATGGGGTGAGGTTTCCAGTGAATGAAATGGGGATTACGAGGAGAAGGGGAAGGGGTATGGGAGATGAGAAAGGAAGATGAGTGATGGGTTTGAAGAGGATGGAGATTTGGAATGGCGTTATTAATATCTTCCGTCAGTTGAATGTCATGTTGGTATGTAGAAATGGCGCTTTGCATGCCTCCCATCACTCCTGTTCGGGAAAGGTACTCCGGTGTTCCGTTGCAGGACACAAAAAAGAGGTGTATGTTCATGAAAGCGTAACTATGATATCTATGAATTATACCAGGGGGTGTTTCACAAAGACTAAGATCGACTTTAAGTTGGACTTAACTATCGCAGGCCGTTCGTGCCACTGTTTGCTCTCATCATTTACTGGTATTGGTCTCTCAAGGGACGTACAAATCATACTCACAAGTCTACAGAATTTACATTTTTTGATAATTCATTATTGAAGGAAAAAATATTATCTAAAGATCATAATGGTGAGAGCAAACAGTGGCATGAATGGCCAGCTATAGTTCAGTCCAACTTAAAGTCGATCTTAATCTTTGAAACACCCCCTGGTGTGTTCGCAGAGGTGCATCAGTTTCAAAGGAGAATTGGGGGGCTTTTCCATCACTTTAACAGTGTTAAATTGCGCCATGCACCTTTCCATTTTTTAATTTTTTTTATTTATTTATTTATTTAGGGGGTCAAATATCTTTAGTTATTCAGGGGTCATTTGAAAAATATGCTAACCGAAAACTGGAACACACCAGTCTCCCGGCCGTGGTGTTATGACACAGGTGGAAAGTATACCCAAGTGTACATCACGTGGTACAGAAAAGAGGCGCCGTATTGTTACAGTGTGTTGTAAGATGACAAATGGTTTTAGAGGTATCGTAGAGTTACAGGGTAAATAGCTAAACTCATATTTAGAATAATATACAAAATGAATGGTGCGTTTCATTATATTGAAATGAGAAAAGTTAATATAAACATTCTGGTCGAGGGAAATGAACAGAAACAAAGAGGTGTGAAATTGAGAGGGGGACAGAGGGAGAAAGAGGAAGAGAGAGAGAGTGAGAGATAGAAAAGAAGTCAGCAAAAAGAGATATAAGTGAAGGGAGAAGAGAGGGCGAGAGAGAAAGAGAAAGAGAAAGAAAGAGATGGGGGAGGGGGTAACAATGATTCTTTTGGCTTCACGACGTGTAAAGATTTTAGACTTTGAATATGATATCAAACTACTGATTTATTCATGTTTTCACCAATAAGGAAATCATAATCAAATGCCTCAAAATTTATCCTCCACCCGAGTGTAATCATCTTTCTTGCTTTCCATTGTCTAAGTGACCAACTGAAAACCTACACCATATAGAATATCATCGGAAGGGGGTGGTAATATGACACACCTTTCATCACTTTATTCTCTCACCGTACACTCCCTATAGCTTCCGGCCAAACGTCGGCACCCCTTCATCATGACGACCGTTACCCCACTGGGGATATGTCTGGGGCAAGCGATCGAAACATACCCGTCCCCTTTATCAACTGGCCAGCGTAATGATTGTGCATTGACCGGTTGACATGTCCCGTAAGGCACTTTGTCAGTATGTTTACCCCTCCTCGCCCCATATTCGTTGTTGTCATTCTTGACAACAACAACAAAACAACATCAAAAACAACGACAATTTGTACGTATTTGAGCATTAAAGCATATAAGAAATTTAGAAAAAATCAAAGTATCTAAGGTAGATTTAAACTTCTTCTTATTATTATTCTTATTTTCATCCCTCTTTCTTTTTTCTCTTTCTTTCTTTCTACTGGAAATTTGAGTTAACAAAACTTATATTGCGTATTTCTTTCCTTTTTTTTGTCATTCTATTCCGGGCACGTGCCCTCAAGGTTCCTGTATGTACATCACACTCTTACACTCACATTTACTTCATGAATCCATGATGTTTGCAGCTAATAGAACGAGATCTCAGGACGTGAACGTCATTGTGGCGTATAACATCCATGTATGTGAGCAGAATTGGATGCCAAAGTTTCTCTTATGCCTCGTAAATTGACTTTAGCAATAGCTGTAAAATTGAGTTTCATGGGCATGAAGCGAGGCTTTTCGTGTATGCTAGAAGAACATTTAAAGAGAAATGTCGTCTGTATTATTCTTGTTGAACGACGCAACCGCTTTGAAAACATTATCTGTCACTGTCGATGGTTCTTCTTGAAGATGCAAATCACTTTGCTCATGATCATGCATACTCCATTTTTTCGATATCCAAAAGGAAAATACATCTGTAATCGAATTAATGGTGCTCAGCTCGTTTTTGTTGTTGTCTTAATGCTCATTTTGCTTTGTAAAGTGAATTTGCGCCATATTTCTCAAAATTGTCAAAAATACAAAGTGTGTTTCTAAAAATAGGCGTCAGCTGTTTTTTTTTAGTTATGACAAAGGTACAGATTGGCAGGATAAAGTAGAACAAAAATATATATGTATAATCTGATTTTGAACGTATTCATCCTAAGCACTAAGACGATAAAGGCACAGCTGTGGATTCTTAAAAGGACATGACACATATGACTATCCTTCAAAATCAATGTAGAACACAACAAAGAATTACCATGGTAAACTTAAAACGGACATTTATTTAATTTATTTATAAACATTCAATTATTTTATTTACGGACGTGTACAATCGAATACTATCAAACTAGATCTTCAATCACAAAGGGCCTCATAATCGCTCCGTTAACTATGATTTCTAGAAGGTGCTCAATTTTACAATGAAATGCCAATTAAGATCGCACAAACTTTCAGGAAATCAGCTCAATGTCAGATACAACATATCAGTGTATTGCCTATAGAAATCATGTTCGGATTATGTTATGTGTCACTGTCATGTTAGCACATTTTTGAAAAAATTAATGGCAATGCTATTGAAATTGCATTAGGTTGATTTTTTATTACAGACATTGTAAAAGACTTTTAAAAGGAATCTTATTACATCCATTGATTCATTCAAAACCCTTTTCAAACCCCACCTATTTAATCAGTTATAGTATACT
>CP137679.1:26858486-26899038 GCA_037976565.1 Mesocentrotus franciscanus | reverse complement strand
AATCAGTTATAGTATACTGGAGGCGCACACAAGTAGTTAATAATTCCATTCAACTGAATTGTATTGTATTAGTAATATTTTATTTTATTTTGTTGCCTTTAAGCTATTGAACATATCGAATAATTATACTGAATTAGAAAATACCACCTGTGCGCTTAGAAACGCCCGTATTAAAGATAAAGGCCAGTTCTGGTCATGCGATTGCATTGTGAAATAAACGTTGTGGAATCGATCAGAAAAGGTTGATCATCTAGCATATAAGTATTGGTGTGTACTGCAAGGTTCTGGAATCATCAAAATGATAAGAAATTTGGCCCAGTCTTGGTAAAGTTACAAGCACTGTACACAGAAAGATGTATATGGGACTACGCGACCACGTGCGCGATATCTATTTGGTTCCAATAGATATAATAATTTACCAAATATATCAATTAGTAGGCGGTTTCCCGACTTTCCCGGCAAAATTTGTATCATCACGTATTAGTCAAAACATATTCTTTCACATGATTGGTAATGAGAGATTCCATTTCATTTTTTTTGAGAGAGGGGCGTTTCCAAAACTGGTCTTTACCTTTAAGCGCCCTATAAATGTAATTAATATTATTATTATTATATGTTAATATCTTCGCATCGTTTCTATATCTCTAATCAACCTTATTCTTCCTTTAAAGTGCAACATTCATCTCCTGTGGTGAATCAATTCAACATTCATGCCGTCTGGCCGAGCTGTGTGTGACAGCAAAGTATAAACCAATAAGGCGCATTCGTAGAAAAAAAGGGGCAAATAGTATTAGTAGACGGTCCACGTATTTTGTTAAGAGAACGCTAGACTGCAAACGACATAACACCTTTACGTGTTGGAAACAGTGAAAGCGGGATTAGCATGATCAAACAGTCAAGCTCCTGGCCTCTGAGTAGGGGTGTACCTACGGAGACATGGGGGCATCGGAGCACAGGGGCATCTACCCCCAATTAGAAACGAGAGGGAGAGAGTGATATATACAAAGACGTACTGTACGTCGAAAATTCGTGACCTAATTAAAAGAAATGAATTTATAGTATAAATCTTCTCCCCTTTATCATTTTTTGAGGCATCATATTCTAACACGAGGACTTAATATCAAATATATATATGTATGTGGAGAGGTGGGGAGAGGAGAAAGGGTGATAGCATCAGGTGGAAACTCATGTAGCTGTAAATATATACACCTATATTATCTGAACCATGTTCCTCTAGTAACTGACACATCTGGTTTGTACTGGGCACTGCGTAAATGCTGAGATAAAGGTAAATAAAGTCTATACAAATCTATGTAGTGCCATACAGTTCGATTTTCTCTTTAAATATGAATTTAATGGTCGATTAAAGTCAGTTAACTGTGGCATTGATGTTGAGGTATTGTGTGTTTGACCTCGAGGTTCATGGTACGATGGAAATAGCGTGTAATGTCGAGCAATGTTAAACATCAAGATAATCAATGTAATCGCTTTTTATACCTTCAGGGCTTTTGTTTCGAATTTCAGGGAGAAACGTACTCTCGTTTAAATAGAGTCTAATACATTTTCTTTAGAAATATATATATATATATATACACGTATTTACATCTCGTTCGGTGCATTCCCGCCCACATCATTATTATGATTACCACACAGCAGCCTACGATGATTACCATTCGCCGATCACCAATTCACCGGCTGCGCAGAAGAGGAAGAGTGCGTCGATGTGCGCAGGAAAGAGTTTTGTCGCCACAATACCCAGGGAGAGTTGCTCGGCGCTTCCCGCCAAAGCTGGCATTGTACCAACAGAACTCGGTGAAATACACACACGCGACGTATCGTCTGCTAAAAAAAGTTTTATCGCCTGAGTGAGAGCGAGGGGAGAGGCAAAGAGGCCTCTCAGTTTACACTTGTCGAGTTTCACGGTGGGGGGAAGGAAGCAGGATCTTTCTGATTTCGCCAACCAGTTGGATTTCTGGATCATAAGCTTGGAATACGAAATCAAACACGGATTGAAAGGATCAAGGAGAAATATAATTCTGGTCATAAACCATTCGCGTTTTCAGTTCCTTTTCCTGTTCCCGTTTTCGCTCGGAATCTTGAGGCTTATAGAGGAAGGTTTTGTATTTCTCAGTCGTCTTGGATAAAGTTTGAAGGATATATTCTAAGGAATACAATCACAAATTCACGCTGCCTTCTTTTATAGTACTACTTCTTGCAAATTCCGTTTCATATCCTGAGCAATCGTATGTTCGTCTGTATTATTGACATTTCTCCGGTGCCTATTTCATAACCCAAACCATGGTCTGAGTAACCATTTAGTCAAATGCCCACTGGGGATTTCCAATAACGTCATAAAAGTTCAGATCGTGAATCAACTTTCTTTTAATGCACATCTTGGCAACCACTGATCATAAATTTGAATCTCCTGCTTGACGGCCCCCTCTACAAGCGACTGCATCTTGTTTTTACATGTCTTTACTATCCACTCAAGGATCAAAATCAGAATATTAATATCTTGAATTTTTGAACCGTCATGACAACGATGGCGTCGGCAAACTCTTACCAACCCGACGACGATGACGACTACATCCAGGTAATGGAGGTCTACCCTCCCAGAACCACTATGGCGTCGTCAACCCATACTACTATTCGGATTACTACGACGGTTTAAACTCGTCGTTGAGCATCGACTACAAAAACCCTTACAGCGTCGATACGTCTGCCAAAGTAATCTTAAGCATCAGCTACACTCTGATGATACTGATATGTGGAACCGGTAATCTTTTGTTGTGTGGTGTTATCTACCGTTTCAAGCGGATGAGAACCGTTACGAATTTGCTGATAGGAAACTTGGCGCTCTCGGATTTCTTGGTGGCAGCAGTGGTGGCGCCCTTTAACTTTTATTACTATCTGCATCAGACATGGCCGTTTGGCCGAGCTATGTGTGTGATTGTGGGTTATCTCAAGGCGGTCTCGCTCTACGTCTCCGTTAATTCCCTACTCATCATTGCCATTGACAGGTAAAGACCGGAATGTTTTCTTTTTGTTTCTTTTTCATTTCAACATTTTACTTTCTTTCATGGATTATACTTCCGTTTACGAGGTCTATATCTTCTTTGCGCAGTCTACCCTAGACTAGATAGGCTCCTGATAGAAACATAAAAACACAGAATTTTGATGATGTAAAAGAGCCGAAATAAAAATGTCATTTAGAACGTACAATGACAGTCCATATGTTCAATCCATATGTTCAATTTTGAAATTGAACCCTCCACCTAACAAAACAAAAAAATTAAAGGAAATAAAAGTAGTTAATCTGTTGACATTGAATTGATGAATATAGATGTTTGAGTCTTTAAAAGGCTATTCGACAAGAGAGCCAACAATTTCTTATTTAACCAAGAAGTGTTATCTTCGTTAGATATTAATGTACTACTAGCAAATCCACCCAACAATGGCCTACGAACCCTCCCCCTCCAGAAGAATAATGGTTAATAAAATTGGCAGTGGGTCTATGGCACACACGGCGTTTGTTCGACAGACAGGGACATTTTGTTTATTCTATGCATAGCAATTTATTATTCTACTAAGTTCTAGTCCTATCTTGCAATACTTAATGTTTGACAAGAAAACTATGTTCGTATTCAAGTCCATTTAATTGTGCACAGTTGTCAGTTCATCTTTGACTATAACTTTTTAAGTGCTTACAAAGGCAACGAATATACTAACATCTTTCCCTGGTTCAAAAAACTTAATAGCTTACAAGTCGAGAATAACGTCGGGAATTTCCCTTATTAAAAAAAGATACTACATTTTTTTAATTTTTTGTTTAACCTATGGAAGTATGGTTCTTTTAGATTAGCCAATCTATCATTTATGCTAATAGTGGGCAATCTCAAACTGTGCACTGTCGGATATGGAACGATATCGAATAACATCAAAGGACATCAAGCAAATTATGCTTCTTTTTATTTTTTGAGTTTTTGTTTTAATCAAAAGGCCACTATTTGACGCTACGCGGAAGTCCATGGTTTCCATTTAGGAAATGTGCTATCAAGAGACGCACAGAAGCTTGAAATCTCTGGGCAGAAAATTAACCACTCTGATATCACGCTGGGATAAACGGAATCAGCGTAAATATCGCCCTTGACCTTTCCTGTTTAAGGCAGTGTGCTTTAATAGTCAGGTGCATTGGAAATAAAGGTGTGTCGTCGCCCCCACACACACACACACATACGCACATACACATACTTTTGTTTACAAGTAACTTTCATGCAATACTTCTGTGATCAATACTTTTGTGATCATTTAGACCTCGGGGTAAAAAATGAAATTTGTTACACCTTTCAAAATTTCTTTCATTTTGCTGAGATGAATTTGAAGTATTATTTTCGGTCACCTGAGTTTAACGTCACCGTATCCTGCCATTTTCAAATATTTGCAATTCTTCCTTTACAGATTGCCGTTACAACACTCAGCTGATTATGAGTGTGTCCATACCATCTTTCCAAAGATTCAATCAGGAAACCCCTTGTATGTCGTAAATCTTGTTATGAGCAATGAACTGTACGGACAGGCAAATTATTTAAGGTGACTTTAAGCGCGTCCATACCGTATTATTTTCACTTAATCAATTAGGAAACATCTATGTCCATTCTTTTATCGATAAAAAATAATAACGATAAGTAACGCACAATACGCATGCAAGCCAGGTATGCAAATCAATAATAAAGCATGTAAAAACACTTCTGTAAACACACGCACACCCACACCCACACGCACAATCAAATGATAAGGCAACGCTTATTTTGAGACCAAATCAAATGTTTGAAGTATGTTTTTTTCGGGATGGAGTAAGGACCAGCGAATTTAATATCAAATACATGCACACTTGTTTCGATCCGCAAAAATAGCTTCTCAAATTGCATTCGTTTTGTTACGAGGTCAAACTCTTTCAAATGAATATTAAAAAACATAAACTGTGAAGTTTTCTGATAAAAGAGGCTAATCGAAGAAAGAAAATATAACCTGGTATTGACGTACTTATTGCTTTTACCGATCGAATGCGTCGAAGGGTGAAGTAATTCCACACGGCAGCCTGAAGTGTTATACCCTGGAAACAAAACCCGGATGCAAATACAGCGCGCCTTGATGAAAACCCACGCAAAAATATCGTCACGCAAACTATAAAGGAGAAGAAGAAGAAGGGAAAATATTTGAAATCTGAAGCGGAGACCTAGTTTAGAGACCATACCAATCAGTGGGGAAACAAGAGGCGTGCTCGTCTGAATTTACATAACTTTCTATTTTCACCTAGCTGCTAATAAACGCGGGAAAGCGGTTTCATTTTCCGCTTGTGTGTCTTTCTCTTGGCGATGTATGCAGACGTTGCCCTTAATGAAACTCAGGATCTTGTCAGCACCTAGATTCCTCACGATCATGGACGGTGCTAGTTTAATGTGAATGATAGCTATTTTGGGTTTTGTATTGTAGAAATATCTTATATCTTATATGTGAACCGTGAGAGTTGTAGGCGTAATCGTTTTCAAAGTTTTTAAGTCAACTAAATTTTTGGCCTGTGGCCTCGGTGGTGTAGCGTAAAGTCCAGCCATTGAGGGGGCACTAGTCTGACCGACCGGGGAGGGAGGGGGTAAACATCATCAGACACCGTACTCAGGTATCACTGGGTGGATGGAATAAGTATGAATAAGATCATTGAGAGAAGGAGGGAGTGGGAGGGGGCCATATTATCTATTTTCATTTTCCCTTCCCCTTACTTTTTTGTCAATCTCCTACTCCTTCTTGTTCTTCTTGTTCTTCTTCTTGTTATTCCCCTACTTCTTCTATTTCGTCTTCTTCTTTTGCTTCTGGTTGTTCTTGTTCTTGTTCTTCTCCTTCTTGTTCTTGTTCTTGTTCTTGTTCTTGTTCTTGTTCTTGTTCTTCTTCTTCTTCTTCTTCTTCTGCTTGTTCTTCTTGTTCTTGTTCTTCTTCTTCTTCTGCTTGTTCTTCTTGTTCTTGTTCTTGTTCTCCTTGTTCTTGTCCTTCTTGTTCTTCTTCTTGTTCTTCTTGTCCTTCTTGTTCTTCTTCTTGTTCTTCTTGTTCTTCTTCTTGTTCTTCTTCTTCTTCTTCTTCTTCTTCTTCTTCTTCTTCTTCTTCTTCTACTTCTTCTATTTATTCTTCTTATTATTTTGCTTATGCTGGTTGTTGTTCTTCTTCTTCTTATCCTCCTCCACTTCTTCTTCTTCTTCTTATTTTGCTTCTGCTTGTTCTTCTTGTTCTTGTTCTTGTTCTCCTTGTTCTTGTCCTTCTTGTTCTTCTTCTTCTTCTTCTTCTTCTTCTTCTTCTTCTTCTTCTTCTTCTTCTTCTACTTCTTCTATTTATTCTTCTTATTATTTTGCTTATGCTAGTTGTTGTTCTTCTTCTTCTTATCCTCCTCCACTTCTTCTTCTTCTTCTTCTTCTTCTTCTTCTTCTTCTTCTTCTTCTTCTTCTCCTTCTCATTCTATCACTATCCCCCCTCTCCCTCTGCCTCTTTTCGCAACTCGACGGGAGTGTTCCCCGTAGCTACTTCAATGTAATCTCGTCTCTTCATATTGTTTTATTCTGCTTCCCCAGACTTCTCGACACTTCTGTCCTCGGTGACCCATCGATCTGTTGTTTCGTGTTCAAATCGTATGCCTTCCCATCTTTCACATGATACAAGGTCTTGCTCTCTTGTTTCTTATCTCTATCCATGGGCAAGACTTTCATTTCTTGCTCCAACGATTACCTTTCCATATTTTTTAGGGTACACTAATCTGTTCCATATTCATAATCATTGCCCATGTCTCTGCCCTTTTTCATTTCTTATACACGATTCCCTACCTGTATATTTATCTTTCCATATACTTCTTTCGGATAAAATGAAAATATGTCCCCTGATTATTATTGCTCTCCGGGTTCTCTACCCTTAAGCCCATCCACTTTCGCGTTTCTCATAAATCTTTTAATCTTCTGCTCCATATTTATCATCATTACCAAAGTACATCTAGCAGCTCCATTTTTTTTATATTTCTCTGAACATTTCCACCATATTGGCCTCCCTCGCTTTTTTGGTGTAGAGTTCTAAAACTTTCCTTTCGCATGTTTATAATAATAATAGCTATCCATGTCTCTGCACTTTTCTATTCTTGTAAACGATAACCTAATTCTGTCGATACTTTTTTGCAATCCCATTATTCTGTCCAATAATTGCAATTTCTGTGCATGCTTGTCTCAGCTCCTTTGTCATTCCTCTGGCGATTTTCGTCATATATCTTTCCATTTCTTTCGGCTATACTATAATTGTGCTAATTTTTTGTTCCATATTTATAATCATTGCCCAAGTACATATACCGATGATGTAGCTGCTCCGTTTTTCCCTTTTATCTCAACAATTCCGATATGTGAACCTTCCGCACTTCTTTGCTTTATAATCCAATCGCTTTATTGATCAATGTTTAGAATAATAATTGTCCATGTCTCTGCCCTTTCCTATTTTTGTAAACGATTAATTATGTCGTTCCATACATGTGGTGTACTTCTTTTAGTAATAACAAATTCTGTCCAATTGCCATAATTACTTTTCCATGTCTCTGGCAGGCTCAGATCCTAATTTAGTATAGCGATGCCCATCATGTATATTTCCATACTTCTTTGAACAATACGAATCTTCTGTTCAATCTATATAATCATCGTTCATGTCCTTGTCCTTTCGATTGATATTAATCGACCCCCTATCTTCTTTATCATTTTGGGTTCTCGACTTACAACCATCGTGGTGCATGTTTTTAATCATCAACCTACTCCACATTCATGCCTTTTAGCGTTTCTCACCACGTATCTGTCTGTCATCACTTCTTTAGGATCCTCAGAATTCATGTTTACGAACATTGCTCAAGTTTCTGCGCCGTAAGTCACGGCAGATTATGACACCTGTATGAAACCTATATGACATGTTTGATATACTGGTAATTGCCGTAAGCTCCGGGTATTTAGAGTGTTATTTGGCTCTGCGTGGTGCCTTTTTAATTTCCCAAAAGGACATCATCCGCCTTCGATACTTTCTTCATCTTACATCGTCTGAAAGGATTGTCTTACAACCATACCTGCTATCCCAAATGAATGTATCAGGCCATTCGATAGTAATGTTTAGGTTCACCTATCCCTAACTGAAAGCCAATACTTTGATGGTGGGATTCAGTGAAGAAGCTACAGGGAGTGCGGAAGCGTGTAGCCCAGTCGGATAGCGAGCGAAATAATAGTGGAAGATATGAGGAAATGGAGAGAGGAGATAGAGAGAGAGAGAGAGAGAGAGATAGAAAGAGAGAAGGATAGGTGGGGAAAGAAAATTGAGGAGGAAAAGTGATAAGGAGATGATATGACCGACCCCTCCCACACCGTTGCCCTAATCGGTATCCTTGTTAATTCAAGTTACATCCATCTAGTAAAACGTCAGTCACAGCGACGAGACCGTCTCCATACCGACAACAGACCTAACAAGCTTGAAGAAATACCATAACCCTTAAGGTCCAAGGTCGGCTTTTAGTCGGGTTGACTAAATTTTTAGGCCGACCCCTGTTACACCCACAAATGTAATAACGCCCACAAATGTAACAACGCCCACAAATGTAATAACACTTTACCCACAAATGTAATAACACCCACAAATGTAATAACACTTTACCCACAAATGTAATAATTTCACCCACAAATGTAATAATTTTGAATCACCCACAAATGTAATAATGACTTTACCCACAAATGTAATAAATTTGAAGGGATATTTTGTCGAATTTGTTCAAAACTAAAACCCTGTAATAAAGCATGGGTATAGCGCGCAGTCTTTACTCCAGACCCGGTTATTTCAAAAATTTAAAAAATCTTCAAAACTAAGACCCCATAATCCTTTTCCTGTGGAATAACATGACAATCGAGCGTAGTCTTTCCTCCAGACCCGGTCATTTCAAAAATAAAAACAATAAAAACAAAACCAAAAAAATCAAATCTAAGACCCAACAATCCTCCAAACTAAGACCCTGTAATAAAGCATGGGTTTAGAGCGTTGTCTTTACTCCACACCCGGTTATTTCAAAAATAAAACAAAACAAAACAAAAACCTTTTAAACTAAGACCCCTCCATCTTCCAAATTAAGACCCGGTAATAAAGCATGGGTTTAGAGCGTAGTCTTTACTCCAGACCCGTTTTTTTTTTTTAATCTTCAAAACTAAGACCCCATCATCTTAGTCATGTGGAATAACATGAGTATTGAACGTAGTCTTTCCTCCAGACCCGGTCATTTCAAAAATAAAAAAACAATAAAAAACAAAACAAAAAATTCAAATCTAAGACCCAACAATCCTCCAAACTAAGACCCGGTAATAAAGCATGGGTTTAGAGCGTTGTCTTTACTCATCACCCGGTTATTTCAAAAATAAAACAAAACAAAACAAAAACCTTTTAAACTAAGACCCTCCATCTTCCAAATTAAGACCCAGTAATAAAGCATGGGTTTAGAGCGTAGTCTTTACTCCAGACCCGTTTAATTTTTTTTAATCTTCAAAACTAAGACCCCATCATCTTATTCATGTGGAATAACATGAGTATTGAACGTAGTCTTTCCTCTAGACTCGGTTATTTCAAAAACAAAACAAAACAAAACAAAAACTTTAAAATTAAGACCCACCATCTTCCAAACTAAGATCCTGTAATAAAGCATGGGTTTAGAGCATAGTTGTTCTTCCAGACCCGGTCATTTAAAAAAATGATATAATATATACAATATTTAAATACATTTAAGGTCACTTATTCGATTACTTTTTTCTACGAACATTGAATTCCAGGATATTTGTGGGCGTTAGAATTTTTACATATTAACAAATCGTCGACGGTCAACGAACCATCGAATCGGTCCCTCCTCTGTGTGTATATATATATGGACCATTTTGACTGATTTGTCAGTTCGTGTGACCGCCGACCAATCATTTATTTGTGACGTGTTGTATTCACATATGTTATAATGTAATTTATTTTTAAATGAAAAAAAAAAGAGGAATAAAATGGTGGGACTTAGTTTCGAAGATTTGTTTAAATTTCTTTTCTTTTGAAATAACCGGGTCTGGAGGAAAGACTACGCTCTATACCCATGTTATTCCACAGGAAAAGGATGGGGAGGTCTTAGTTTGAAGATTTTTTTTTTAAATAACCGAGTCTGAAGTAAAGACTACGCTCTAATCCCATACTTTATTACCGGGTCTTAATTTGGAGGATTGTTGGGTCTTATATTTGAATTGTTTGTTTTGTTTTTTATTGTTTTTTATTTTTGAAATGTCCGGGTCTGGAGGAAAGACTACGCTCGATTGTTATGTTATTCCACAGGAAAATGATTATGGGGTCTGTTTTTAAATTTTTGAAATAACCGGGTCTGGAGTAAAGACTGCGCGCTATACCCATGCTTTATTACAGGGTTTTAGTTTTGAACAAATTCGACAAAATATCCCTTCAAATTTATTACATTTGTGGGTAAAGTCATTATTACATTTGTGGGTGATTCAAAATTATTACATTTGTGGGTAAAGTGGTTATTACATTTGTGGGTGAAATTATTACATTTGTGGGTGTTATTACATTTGTGGGTAAAGTGTTATTACATTTGTGGGCGTTGTTACATTTGTGGGCGTTATTACATTTGTGGGTGTAACAACCACTTACCAAAATTATTACATTTGTGGGTAAAGTGGTTATTACATTTGTGGGTGAAATTATTACATTTGTGGGTAAAGTGTTATTACATTTGTGGGTGTTATTACATTTGTGGGTAAAGTGTTATTACATTTGTGGGCGTTGTTACATTTGTGGGCGTTATTACATTTGTGGGTGTAACAACCCCCTCTCCCGTATGATACCCGTGCCCCCGAATTGCAGTGCCTGAACCCTCACTCCGCCATTCGTAGTTATTTCTTTTCCATGTTCTGACGCCGTCACTCTTCTTGGGGTAGGTCATAATGTCAAGGAAATATGAGAAAACCTGTCGATAACAATGCCTAACGAGGTTTCCAATCAATAATATTTGAGAGTCGGCTAGAGATGACCCAATAATTCGTTTATAAACGTGAAACAAATCCATTTGAAGTTATATAGATTACGAGCAAAAACATAAACAAATATATTGGGTTCTAAAATTAAAATAGTTCAGCTTCCTCAGTTACTCAATTAAAAGAAATGCACCTGCTAAATTTATACATGGTAGGTGTACAACAAAAAAAGCAATGGAAATTTTCGTAATTTTTGTTACTCCTTTTAAGACTAATTCTACATCTTTCGACATATATTTTATTGATTGAAGGAATTAAGGTACAAACAGGAATACTGTGATTGTTTTTTATGCTTTGAAAGCTGCCTTTATACATGTATTTGTTTCTGCTTTATTTCTTATTGGAAATAAAATGTGAATTTAATTTAATTATAGTACGACAAGCTATAACCGAATGGAATACGATACTGATCGAATTCATGCCAAAGAAATTCTTGAGGTGCTATCATGAGTTCATGACGATTGCTGTGGCTATAGGTAGAATTTTAGTAGTGAACTGTTAAAGAAAAATATTATGCGAAACAACAAGATACTTGAAAATAGTGTTCTGATTTTACTATGACCTATTCCATTTACAAAGGGAAGCTATCGCCTACTACTGATACCCCAATATCATCATCGAGACCGATACCAGGCCGACTACGGACCGAGCAAGCAATTATATTACCCCCTATGGCCACAAATTCGGTCGGCTTTATGGAGTCGTTCTTGAATTGGACTGCGGTATGACTGTTAATGTTTCTTCAGACTGGTTTTCTTTTATCAACTTGACTTGCCGTAGTTGGCGCAGTAGCAGTCCGACAGTCCTATAGAGAACGGAAAATAATTATCGGGAGACAATAATATGATTTACTCATGTCACCTTTCATAACATCTTCTATTTCCGAGTTTTGAATAAATTAATGACCTCTCTCACCCACCAATGGAAGTATTGTCACTCTCTGTGCTGATTTGTTTTGCTTCCAATATAAGGACTGACGGTTAAAGTGGAGTACCGGTCATACGATTACATTGTCATAAAAATTGTATGGAAGCAATATGAAGTACTTATTAGAAGTGATCAATACGGTCCGGTCAGGATTTTTAATGATGAAAAAAAAAAAACCTTAACAAACTAATCTCTGCTGAAAAGCATGTGCACTACACTCATAAATAGTACTGCAAATGTGTTGCATGAAAGTTTGGTCAAAACTTTTTAGCTACTCATATTTCCAATTTAATTTTAAGGGTATTTGGAGAGCATTCCTTATCAGGTGACATTTCTACTATGATATTCTTCCAAACTAACAAACAAAGAAAGAGAAGGGTCCCTACTCATTTCCATCTTACCCTGAATTCATCATACTCTTGAAACACTGGAAGCACGTGGTGATATATCATTCCAAATAAAAACAGACTGTAAAGGTTGTACAAGTCTGCAAGTACGTGTTCGTGGAAATGCATTGTCAGTAGCAATGAGTACTTGATGATGTGATCATGATTTGGGCTGAAATTTGCACTGATATTTAATATTGTGACCTGTAATCTTAGAAAGAAAAAAGAAAAACACGAAATGTCCTGTCAGTAAGAATAAATTGTAACGTGTATGTAATGTGCTCAAATAGAAATATAAATATTGGCTCAAGTTATATAATATATATTATCTCTTTTCACCTTCATCAGTTTACATTTAACATTTTTCTTCAAATTGTCAATTCTTTGAAGTTCTCAGAAAATGATTAAAACACATTGCCAGAATGTCTCACTGTCAACTTGGTCAATAAAACACAGTTATCAAAAGAGGCACTCTTCTCATGGTCATATTGACTTGGTATTTTCTTCTCATTCAGTATAAAATGATTAAGAAATGTTGCATTATTTCATATAACAATTTCTTCAGAATATCTCAATTTTGACGTTTGGACAAGTCTAATTGCCTGCTAGAAATGTTATGATTTCCGTATTAGAAATGGTGAATGCCTCTGGCATGTTGTCAAAACGAGAGAAAAAAAGCTAGAATATGAAAGACGAGGAGCCACTCCTTAACATTTAGAACCTTACTTTATGAAGAAAGTGAGAGTAAAAGCCTTCGAATCGGTCCTTTTCAAATTTGATCAAATTACTTCAGTGCTAAAAATAAAGAAAACGGACTTGAAAGAGATATTATTGGCACTTACTTATTTATTTCATGTATTGAAATTGGAGAAACCTTTAATTGCTTCTTCCCCAAAGCAAAACGCTAGTTTATTAGTATACTCTTTCTACGTTTTGTTTTAGGCACTCAGACGTAGGAAAGTATATTTTCGTGACTCGGAATTCGTAGTTAAATTTACTTGCTTTGCTCTTTCTTTTTTGCAGACGGTTTTGAACTGGCTGTCGCTTAAAAAGTAAAACCTATTGGAGCTTAATGGAAAATGATAGCACGTTTATTTACACTATCCTCTTGCAATTCGAGGCACCGTTGATTGCTACTTTCCGTTAAGTGAAACGACAATTCTCTTTAGCTTCTGCGAGAAGCTTCAAATTCAGCGAAATCTAAACGAAAAACCTTGCATTTCTTGTTGTTGGAGTCGTTGTCTATATACAGTAGCTATCAAATGGAAATCATTATCTTTCATGTATGCGTATACACTGTCCACAGAGACAAAGAAAATCAAAAATACAGGAGCGAGAGAGTAATTCAATATCTGTTTTGTCACCAAGTGGATTCTTTCTTACGAGGACGATAACCTAAAGATCAATCAATGACCGAGAAGTGTCCGTGTAGAACGTTTTCGTTTGTTTTTGTTTTGTTTTTGTTTTGATTCCCTCCCTTCGTCCCTGGCCTTCTCTCTAAAACTGACTTTCCGGGTTATAGGTAGAGCCCCTGCTACACACTGTTCTTCCAAAAACCGACCCCCTCAGTCTCACCCCTAATTGGTAGCCTTGTTAATTGACAATAATTTCATCTCCCCCGATGCCAGTGCAGCCCTAAATATCTTGGCCCACGCTACGCCACTGTGTACATTCGAACATGTATTTCCTTCTGAAGGAGGTCCCTAGCCGTACGGTTGGAAATGCCTCATGCAATTTATCATGCTCTCCAGAGGAAATGACGTCCTCGATTCCAAAGGTGTGAACACTTCAATACGAGTGCCTTGCCCGAGTGTATGGACAAAATTTAAATTCGTTCTACATTCTAAAAAAGGTCACATATTTGAAATATTCGAGTCCATTTTCTTGATATCACTACTACGACGACAACAACAATGAAGACAAAGACGATGTCTACACAACCACCACCATCACTACTACTGCTACTACTACTACTACTACTACTACTACTACTACTACTACTACTACTACTACTGCTCTACTACTAATTCTGCTGGTGATATTGCTGCTGCTGCTGCGACTAATACTGCCACTACATGTAGCTGTTTCTTCTGAAATACTGCTACTGCTATATTTTCTTTATGGGGGGGGGGTATTCAAACGATGGACTTACGAAGGCCCCATCCCCTATATATATCATACACCACTTCGCATTGCTCGAGGCACAGCTCTGAATCCCAGTGCCGTAGATCTATCAACATTTAAGGCTCTATACTCGAAAGCACATTACATAGATTAGATTGCCAACTTGTCAACACTTAAGTATACGACGAACACTATATACCAAAACAACTGATGATAGGCATTTTTCGCAATTAGAACATGAATCCCTACCACGGTATCCAATTTCAAAATGTTTTTAATATATTTTTTCTTTTACAGATCTCGTTTGCGTCATGGACGGTCCTAGATTCTGTGAACTTCGAGTTAAATGTCCCAAATGTCTGAATCTCATGTGCCCTTGCTAACAATGCTAGTACATCTTAGGACACAATGTGGCTTCTAGCACCATTACTGATTCACTTAAGTGGAGAAATTTCCCCAAAGAAATAACTGACCAATAAGGGGCGATGATCAGCCCACGACGGTCACGTGTCGAGTCAGCTTTCTCGGGATAGTTTTCATACGACGGCGAGAATCTTGTTATTTTGTTTAATTTTCGTTGTTGAAATAACATCCCGCGTTGATGTAATTTAAATTAGATTTAAAGAAATCTAGATGGAATAAAGTTCGATTTAAAAAAAATACTATTCACCGTAGTTTAGCTTTATAGAAGGTAGTATTTCATGGACTCTGTCCAGTTAAGTGGTGACTTCGCTTCTGAAGCCTTACCATTTCCTTTTCTTTTCTTGTCTTTTTTTGTTTGAGATCACAATTTTCAAATGCACTTCAAATACTGACGTTTACTCCCAATTTGTAAATCAGATGGGTAAGTTAAGTCAAAAGAAGAAGAGAAGATAAAGAAGAAGGAGGAGGGGAAGAAAATGAAGAAGAAGCAGAAGAAGGAGTAGAAGAAGAAAAAGAAGAAGAAGAAGAAAAAGGAGGAAGAGGAGGAGGAGAAGAAGAAGAAAAGGAAGACGCAGAAAGATAGTGATTATAATAACAATAATAATTATAATAATGATGATAATAATGATAATAATAATAATAATAATAATAATAATAATAATAATAATAATAATAATAATAATAATAATAATAATAATAATAATAATAATAATAATAATTACAATAATAATAATAATAATGATAATAATAATAATAATCATAATAATAATCATAATAATAATAATAATAATATTGATCATAATAATAATGATAAAAATAATAATAATAATAATAATAATAATCATAAAAATAATGATAATAATAATATTGATAAAAATAACGATAATGAGACTATCACTAACAACAAAAAGAAACGGGTCCTTGTGGTTACAATTTCTAAACAAACTTCATTTTGGAATCAACAACATTTTCATCTTTAATTCATTGAAATTCTGACCCTGTTCGAACAATAAGTTATCAGAGATCGATCTCTGCCATCTCGCATGACCTGAATTCGTCTCCTGCCAAGTCTCTCATGATTAATTCATTTTCTTTCGAGGAAAAAAAAAAGTTAAAATGAGAGTATCACTGTCTAATGTAGTACAGTCAAAGTTACTGTGACAAGTTCATTAGTCAACCAAATACAGTGTCGCAGGCCTCGAGAAGAATAATGCTGAATCTTTCTTCTTCTCTCGTTCTTCTTCTTCTTTCTTTGTTTCTTCCTGTCTTTCTTCTTTTTTTTCTTCTTTTTTGCTTCTTTCCTTTTGATGAAAATCATAAACTATAAGCTAAACTATAGTATAAATTTACGTTTTGCTACGGTATGATGAAACTGTATAAGTCTAGCAAAGTCAGTTGGGTCGGGCCCTTAAAATAATTAATCCTGATGAAATCTTCTTTTTCTTTTTGCTTGGTTACTTTGATGGAGAAAAAAAAAAATCATACTTCTAAATATCACGCAGTCTGCGCTAAAATGATGCTTAGATCACTTAGGCCTACTTCATGTATTGCAGTTGTTTAGAACTCAGACAAGTTCGACAATGCTTTTCGTCATTCCCTCTGCTTCGTCAGAAATAAAGTAGCTATGGCAAAGAAGACATTTGATAATATTGCGTTTACTTAGGGAGCAGTTTTGTCCCCATTTTCGGACATTTTCTTTTTCCTAAATACAATTTCATTATCATGGCCTCCAGGAAGTGTCTCAAGAATTTAATTTCCGTACTAGCGTCTACACCAGGGAAATTATATTGATCAACGAGGAAATACGACTGCTGATGGCCAGTCAACCTGGTCATGTTGATAGCAGGGGAAAATATGATAATATATTATTACCAATGGTAATGTTGATATGATCGCAAATTCATTGAAAGCGGTCTTAAACACGTCATCAAGTTTGGAATGAAGTGAGTGGGTCATGTAACGTAGTTAATTCATTTAAATTCAAATGCGTTGACGTATTCAGCCAAAATAATCTTTAAACACGACCATCACAGAGACTTTCGATAAAAACCAACCCAAGGGCAATTTAATACCCTTTCATAATATCCTACAGTCTGCAGATATCATGTTTGGATAACGTAAAACGTGGTTGCGATGTTCGAACATATCAATAGGTGATTTACACGATTATTGAAATTACCTTAAAGTACAAGTCCACCCCACTGAAAAGTTGAGCTGATTAGATGGACAAAAATCTAAAAAGCCCAAATATAACTTGGTTTTGGAAAATGGTGCTCAGATTTATTTTTAATAATTTTTTTTAATGAGCAAAAAACAAGTTAATGAGCGAGTCGGTTGTGACGTAGGGTCCTCACAACACAGATTCGTAATGTAACCAAATTTAATGCATACGTCTTTGTGAAGTGCCTCGATACAAACTATTTCATTCACCTGATAAGAATAATGAAACACTATTATTCTTATCAGGTGAATGAAATAGTTTGTATAGACGCACTTCAAAGACGTATGCATTAAATTTGGTTACATTACGAAAATAGCCTATTGTCAGAATGTATACCGCTGGCACTTTCGTTGTGAGGAGCATACGTCACATCCGTACAGCAATATAAATGTTTTGCTCGAAATACCCGAAACAAAAATCGCTCTTAAAAATCACCTGATTGAAGTACGCCCGTGATATTTGGCAGTTTTAACCTTTGATTTATTTACAACATGTTATAATTTTTGAAAATCAGAGTGGACTTGGGCTTTAAGTTTTTTGAAAGTCTTTGCGATCTTGTTTATAGAGCAAATCACGTACTACATACTTGTCATCTTCTTTCCTATGGGTCCATAAATTATGTTTTGTCAGAGAGAAATATACAAACATAACATAATGACCGTAGCAACTTGTTCATGATTTAGCCCCCACACCTCTCCCTCTTTGTCACTTTTGTATCTCTGTCATCATTTAATCATCCTTCTTCTTCTTCCTCCTCCTCCTCTTTCTCTTCCTTTTCTTCTTCTTCTTCTTCTTCTTCTTCTTCTTCTTCTTCTTCTTCTTCTTCTTCTTCTTCTTCTTCTTCCTCCTCCTCTTCTTCCTCTTCTTCCTCCTCCTCCTCCTCTTTCTCTTCCTTTTCTTCTTCTTCTTCTTCTTCTTTTTCTTCTTCTTCTTCTTCTTCTTCCTCCTCCTCTTCTTCCTCTTCTTCTTCTTCTTCTTATTTTTTCTTTTTCTTCTTTTTCCTCTTCCTCTTCTTCTTCTTCTTCTTCTTCTTCTTCTTCTTCTTCTTCCTCTTCTTCTTCTTCTTCTTCTTCTTCTTCTTCTTCTTCCTCCTCCTCCTCTTCTTCCTCTTCTTCTTCTTCTTCTTATTTTTTCTTTTTCTTCTTTTTCCTCTTCCTCTTCTTCTTCTTCTTCTTCTTCTTCTTCTTCTTCTTCCTCTTCTTCTTCTTCTTCTTCTTCTTCTTCTTCTTCTTCTTCTTCCTCTTCTTCTTCTTCTTCTTCTTCTTCTTCTTCTTCTTCTTCTTCTTCTTCTTCTTCTTCTTCTTCTTCTTCTTATTCCTCCTCTCCTTCTTCTACTGGTTCGCCCGAGTCCGTGGTTGATGCTTCCTTATTGTATTACGGATAAGTGCTTCGTATGAATGCGCTATGCTTTGCTGAATATGTTTTTATCCTGTTTAAATATTTTTCAATTAAAACATATAAAAAATAATCATCAATACCATCGTCCATCCTATACCATATTATGAATTTTATCATGATTATACGTATACAACTCAAGCTAGAGTGCAATAATATAGTGATTCACAACTTTAAATTGGCGCAATATTTCTTGCAACTCAACTCAATTCAATTCAGTTCAAAGTAACATTCGTTTTCTACTATTTTTTCCTTCATACATGTATTGACAAAATACTCAAGTGATAAATGTGTACAAACGTAAGAATAAAGTCAATTTTAACGTTAATCCTAAAAAGCATAGGCTTGTGTCGGACACGCCTTATATATTTAAAACAACTCAGGCCCGAATGCACAAAGGAGGTTTACATTTAACCCATGGTTTAAACCCTCATTTACATAACCCATGGTTTAAAATAAGTGCAAATTGAGGCGTACCTTGCCTTGCGCGCGTCTAATATTGGACCTCTGACTTGTGTCGCGCTTATTTTGCGCTTATTTTAAACCATGGGTTATGTAAATGAGGGTATAAACCATGGGTTAAATGTAAACCTCCTTTGTGAATTCGGGCCTGAAAGGCGCTACATGCCGACATTCTCCCTCCTAAAAGATGACACCGAATAGCAGGTGGCAATGAGTGGTATGCCATTCCTTGCGGGGATCTGATATTTGGATTTAATATCTATAAGTGAATTGGATGTATACGCACCCATTCATACTCCTAATATCCATGGATACCCGATCTGGCGTGGCAGGTACATATGAACATTTCATCACTCTCCCCATACATATTATATGATGTTGATCGAAAACGTGACTGAACAAAGGTTTATATCTTAGTCCTACTACACTCCATTTCCAATATGACCCCACCCCAAACCTCATCCCTTCTCTCTCTCTCACTCACTCGCTCTACATCCCTCCCTCTCTCCCTCCTCCCCCCCCCTCTCTCTCTCTCCCTCTCCCTCTTTCCCCCTTTCTCCCTCCTCTCACTCTCATCACTATAAACACTACCCACTATGCCCCTCATAACACGTCCTTAAAAAAGTGCAGTCATCCTCTTTCGTTGGTAAAAATAAAGTCCATGATAAAGAAGATTCCACGCCATGATGTGGTGGTGTAAATCGAGCTTCAACAAAAAGGTTTGGGATAATAATAGAGTGTCTACCCCATCGGGAGGCCATCTACATGATCAAGCATGGTGTGTTTATTGAATTGATCGCTGACTTCCATCGTGACCATGGGCTAGCGTCAGTGACGTCACACCGTGTCGATCTACAGGTTTCGAGAGAGAGACGCACTGTTTGTTTTTTCTCCTTCCTTCACGGTTGAAAGCATGAGTAGATGTTCGTCACACGCTATTAACAACATTTTCTAGTATTGAAATCTTCCAGAATTGATATTTTTTTCCTTCGCGCTATTTAACAAATATCAGACGACGCGAAGCGTTTTGTAATATCATAACCTCAATAGTTAAGTTGTACCCAAAAGTACACAAAACTGCCTTAATGAATATTAATTTTTAAAGTTATTGCAATAGTTATTTTTTAAATAATTAAATTAGTATAAAAAAAATATATAAAATGTTAATGCCTACACATCTCGATTGTTTTTACAGGCCAGTTTTTCTTTTTTCGCTCAGTGCATTCTAATCATTGTTTTCAAACATTATTTATTATATCTCTGTCCATCTCTATTTTCTTCTCTCTCCCCCCTCTCTCTCTCTCTCTATTTATCCCCACCCATACTCGATCCCACTCTTTACCTTTCCTTTCTGTCTTTCTCTGTCCCCTTTTCTTTCTATCCATGCCTTTCTTTCTCCCTCTCTCCTCTCATCTCTTCCTCTGTCCATTGCCTCTCCCTGCATGTCATATAAGTCTTCGCCTTCATCAAAGCAAGGAGTTATTACAGTACAGGGGGTGTTCACAAAGATCCTAAGTCGAACTTAACTCTAAGTTGAACTTAAACATTATGGAGAGCCATTTGTAGCCTTAAAATAAAATATATTCAAAAGCAAAATTTCAAGTATTTTAGACTTTTCATGAATTCCACATTAAGAACATGAAATCTCCTCGATAATAGAAAATATGAATAAAAAAAATACCTTTTACAAAATATTTTAAAAGATGCTAACGGCTTTCCATAATTGTTAAGTCCAACTTAGAGATAAGTCCAACTTAGGATCTTTGTGAAACACCCCCCTGGTGTAATAACTCCTTGATCAGAGTATTTCTCTTCCTCCACCCCCCCTTCCCCCTCCCCCTCCTAGTATAGTATCGTTATGAAAGGTCAGCTTTGCAGATTGCCATGGCAGAAGCGAGCACGATAATCACAGCTGCGTGATAGCTTTATCTCTCTCTCCTATTCTTCTTCTTTTTGTATCTTTTTCATCCTAACTCAATGACTTGTGTCACTCTGTTCAACAAGTCTCCATTGGGATGAACTATTCTTAACTCTCCTGCGTCACACACCCTTGTGAGATCGCCCCCACGAGGCTCTGGCTAGAGGTAGATCCTTAAAGGAGGCAACCCCACACTTTAACGTGACTTGACATCTCCCCCTCCCACTCTTGTAAACTCATATTAGGACCTGTAAGTTTGGCAGAACAACCCCCTCCCCTTCTATTTAAAATTCCTTGCTCCGCCCCTGCAATAGCTCTTTGGCCGAACACCGTGCGCGTAATATTCGAAGCTTATACACCCTGTGCAATGGTATAGAGGTGTTCGGATTTACCTTGTTGTCAAGAGGGTATTCCGGGCGAGATACCTAGATGTAGGACACCGATACCGAGTGACCACTTTACGTCAAGAAATACCCCCTCGCCTTTCTATCACTAGTCCTCTTTTCGTATCGTTAATCTAAGCTCTCTATGGCGTACCGATCAGTAATTGATCCGCTCGTTATGCATTATGGGGAGGTGGAGTAAAAATTTACATCATTAGGCTTGTATACCCGATCCGTGAATGTGATACAAAGTTGCACATTAAAGTTCTACTTCAATATCCAGGGACATATATTTTTCTCTTCCATTATCCTAAGGTTACATTGTGGCACAACCTTAAGGATGGGGTAATTTCGATTTTTAAGACTTGAAAAGAACTGATCCAGAGACTTTTTTTTTCACCTTGGGCTTGCTCTTTTGGTCTTTGTTTGGACTTTAATTCTGGCAATTTCGCTTTATACAAGCCTGTGGAGGCATGACTTCTGAGTGCGTAAGTTCTGTGATGGCATATCATCTTCTATTAGCTAGTTCAGCTGAAGGCATCACCGCCGAGCGATTTCATGCTTTCCGAAATGAAATCATGAATAGTTTACTTTAGGGAATCCTAGACAAACGCGGACAATAGAAGGAAAAAGCGAGTCTGAGGCGGATCAGTCGCTGGAACCCCATTTATTGAACAATCCTTTTTTTCTCTCCTTCAAAGCTTGAATAAGGGCTGCTTCACTGTCATTTCACCACAAAGTGGATCAAACAAATTGACGTAATTTGAAAATAAATTCAGCCGACATTACGCCACAGGAGACAGGGTGGCTGATGACCGAAGATTGGTATATGGCCATCCCAAGGAGGATTAAACAAATTTACGTGTTTGAAATAAAATTCAGCCGTTGTTACCCCCTGAGGAGACAAATTGGCTAATAACAAGAGATTTATGCACGGTTTAATAGATGGGGTGATCGCGTTACGTCCTAGCGAGTAATGTTTCCATACATTATTTCCATTTTCAAATGCCATCGACACTTATTTTTCTCTTCCATGCCCTTAATTTTCTTAATCAGCCTCCGAAAGATGTGTTGGTTCTGGTTGGTTCTGCCCCATCCCTTTCATCAAAAATTGCGTAATTAACTGCAATGTGTTGTCCTCCTCCCTCCCCTCACACATCACATGGATGGGTCAACGCCCCTGCTTTATATTCGTCATCCTTTCCTCTCCCCCGTTCCTCATTCTCTTACTCTCTCATTAACTTCAATATTGATCATACTTTATTTACTGTTTTGCTCTTTAGAATGTTTCGAGCAGGAATGGAGTAAACTTTGTGTAACATTATCTGAATTTCAAAACGCACTATCAGTAGAGGCGTAGCTACGGGGGGGTCGAATGTTTAAAAAAAAATCGGGGGAGATTTAAAAAAATGTAAAAAGAAAGACAGGAAAGAGGAAGACAGAATGAAAGGGAGAAGAGGAAGGTAATGTTTAAAAAGAAATCATCACATCCCCTCACTCCGCGGCCTTTTTAAAATCGCATTTACCCCCCTCCCCGCCCCCCCCCCGAACAGGGCTCCCTTAATGACTTGCACAACCGCACACTACTGTCTTCTAGAACCATGATACTTTTGCAATTTAGATTGAAATAAGGGAAGGCGGGGAGCTCATCATGGATTGTTAGAGACATCCATCTGCATTGATGGATTTTTACAAAAACATCATGAAAAAGTAAACATAGACTGAGTCAAAGTTGAGTCTCGACCAAGCTCATTTAACCACTTTATATCCTTTTTAGCAAGACGTGACACCCCAAGGGCAAATTTTATGAAACTGAGCGTGATGGATAGGGTTTGGTTTCTACTTAAAGTACATTGCATCAGAATGTATTTTACTCTTTAGCTTTCAAGAGAAGGTTGAGTTCTGATAAGAGTAAACAAATCTTCCTTATTATATAGTATTATTTTTTTAATTCTTTTCAAGCTCTTTTGGAAGGAAATAATAATAGCAATGTTCCTATAAAAAACATTGCCATTGAAGTGATCTCATGTTTCAGTTCGGACTAGAAAGAGCCTGCAACTTTTTATAAAATTATGTTGTCACATTTTAGTACAGTCCCAAATACCCGTTTCTATGTATAGTGCTTTTCGTTGTTTGTAGCCTTCAGCAAGATCTGGGGCCCGTTTCATAAAGCTTTTGACTTACGATTATGACAAATGTGATATCTATAACAAATCTAATTACGACTATCGTAGCTTGTTATTGAAGTGAAAATCCGTTTCATAAAACTAATAACAAAGTGATCGTTTAAAAAACGATCATTACGATTATGCGCGTGCGCAATAGCTCCATTTTGCTTCGCCGTCGTCTGCAATCATCTGTGACAATGAACCCAACTTCGGTGCTTGAAATGTTTTTTTTCGTAGCAATCCCGTAAGTACATGTCATATTTATTCCCTAATACGAAGAATGATATTCATAACTCGACATGGTATGTCTGCTTATAAATAATTTTCCAGCGGTTAAACAAAGATTGATTATGAGAGCTCGTATGCGAGTGTTTGTCAAATTTCTTGCGTCCGAACCGAGAGCGGAAGCTGCGTGTAACGCCCGGGCTGGTGCCGGGCACTTTTGCATTAGTCCTACCGTCATCCGATGCTGTTATCCGGAGTTGACCGAGCTGAGCTGTCGGATTTAGAACCGAAAATTCCAGTTCTATTTCATCCTAATTATCGAAACAACAACTCCTGCAGTAAACTGCAAGAACCCAAACAGTGTCTAGATTTCAATAGACTCTAGTGAGAAATAGAAATGTAATCTAGATCTAGACTCGAGACTCGGTCTGACGTCTGTAACTTTTAGACAGTCTCCTGTCTACTACTACTAGTAGTACTACTAGTAGTACTAGTACTAGGCTACTAGTAGTCTAGTACTAGTACTACTACTACTAGTACTACTACTATAGTACTACTACTACTATAGTCTAGAACTAGGTCTAGGCCTAGTAGCCTCGAACTAAGGTCTAGATCTAGATCTAGACATTTAATTTTTGTGTAAGGTCTAGTCTTAAGAGACTCTGTCTCTGTCTCTAGATCTAGTCTTAGAATATGCAAACATTGACTAACAGTGACTGTTGTTAACAGCTAACAGTGACTGTTGTTGACAGTAACGGAACCTTGCTATTTTGCTACCGGCCTGCCCTTGAATGTCTTGAATGATTCGCCCTCTCCCTCAATGCATTGCCCGGCCCAGTACCTGATAAAACCCGCACCTAAACAGTTAGTTCAAGTACCGTAAACAGAATCGATACTCGTAGCTGTCGTGCCTTTCCATTATCATATGTTTAAGAGTTGTTGAAGACAAATTAGCACACAATAACAATATGTATTTTACAAAACATTCAGTCTAGACTACTGTATATAGTGGATGTGGTGACTGCATGTGTGTTTCTATAATCTCTTTGTAGGCTTTGCCTCTATCTTTGAAATTATTTTTTATTGTGAACAGGATTATTTTCTCTATTTATTTTGCATTTCCTCAATTTGATAGAATGAGCAGTTTACAAGACAATTAATCCAGATCACCCAGACTGACAAAGAGCAACTAAACTACCTGCAGATCTAGATCAAGAAATTGAACATAAATTTCATTGTTATAATTAAAAGGCAAAATAACCAAAATAAGAGTTTCTCATTCCGCCAACAGCTTTTTAAAAAACTATTAACTAGTTATTCAGTAGAAGAAAAAAAGGCTGTGATGTACATTTTGTATAAATGGCTTCTAGCTGAACCTTAGCAAGTGGTCTAAAATGATACAAATCATTTGTTTTGTCATACATTGCATCAGTATACTCAAATAACACAATATCTGTAAATAAATATACCTTGGTAAGCTATATCAGCATGACGCCATCTTGGACAAAAATAGCAAAAAATTGAAAAATAGTAATGCCCTGCCTCCTCCTTTTTAAACAAATAACTTGTTTTTTATAGTTATTTGGCCTAATGAAGGAGGTTATTTTGTCTAAAATCAAAATTAAAATAGCAGTCAATTCTGCAAATGCTCATCAATATTTAAAATGGTCATGCTCAGTATTTATTCTAAAAATTAAATTCCCCCTCTCTTTTACAGGAAAATCTACAGAGAGACTTGTCCAGAACCAAATCAAATGCTTGCCTCCTCTGAGTATGTGCTTGAAACAAGAATGTCCTGGAGAAAACAGACCATCAGAAGAGAAGGTAAACATATATTAACCTTTGATCTTTTAACTTGATTATTTTGTCAAGTAAAAGGAAATTTTAAAATGAATGAAGTCAAGGCCAAGTTGGAGGGGGGTGCAAAGGGGTGGATATGCATCAACATGTCTAGTAACAAGTTGCTGTAGTGTTCATGAAATTTATTTTAACTTCCAATATATCTCTTTTTAGAATTAACATTTGAAGTTCATGTAGAAGGGGGGGGGGTCCAATACATGAAAAGGAATGGCAAGCAATATTAATAATGCTATTACATTTGTATTTTTTACATATTTTGTTAATATTTATTGAAATGTTTATAATTCTGTTCCAGGCATTAAGAAGGTGGGCTTCCTGTTGATAGATCATGGGGTGCCTTGAGGTTCCAGTCTCGAATTTCTGCCCTTACCTCAAAGCGATGGCCTCTTGTTGTAGGAGCAAAGCACATTGGTACTTGATAATGAATATTACAATATTGTCTTAACCCAGTAGCGGATCCAGGGGGGTCACTACCCCCACCCCACTGAGCGGAAAATCGGCCGGCACGATTTTCAAATTTTCACGAAGTGGGCCCCCTTTTGGGCCCCCTCTCTTGCCGCCGGCTGGATCCGCCCCTATCTTAACCAATCTGGGAAAGAAACAGAGATAAATTCATAACATGAGAGTCTGTCATGGCATTTTGAGTGACCTGACATTTGCCCCTGCAATGACTGCTCCAGGCTTTCTTTCTTCAAAGGTGTAGGGTTAGGCCGAGGGTTGCAATTGGGATTGAGGTGGTTTAGGGTTGGGTTTTGGTCTAGTATTTGGTCCAGTGATGATATTAAAAATTTGGTTTAATAGCGATGTTTACAACATTGGCAATTGTTTACTGGTTATGCTGTAACACAAAATTAATTCTTAACGTTAATCCTGGATCTATCGCTAAACATAATGTTAACCCTAAATGTATTAAACATTGCCAGACCCAAAGTTAGGTTCCGGTAACCCTAAATCCCTTTTACATACCGGTATTTTTCAAAGTTGATATTTTATTACACCCTTACTTCAAGTTCTAAAATTCTACAAAAACAAACCCTGCTGTTCACTTTATAATTATTATTGTACACTGCTTTCATGAACATGCCATAAAAGTGAATTCATTGTATGTCTCTATACAAATAGGTGCCTGTACATGTAATGCAGAAGCTCATGATGATATGGTAGACAAGACAAGGACCTTGCTGTGTAAAGCTCAGAGGCGAGATGACAGTGTCTGAAGTAAGTTGCCCAATAGAAAAGCATGAACTTTCAGTTGCAATTGTGAACCAACCCATCCTTGCTACCTGCAACCCATCCCACTTTCACAATATATTCTCTAAACAACAGTAACCTACATTCAACATTTGGTTTAGAAAGGCTACAAAAAATGATTATATCTCCTTTTTCATACTCCTATATGGGATATTTTTTGGTTAATTTTTTTAGAATTAAAATTGTTATTATTTATTTATTTATTAATTTTATTATTATTTTTTTATTTTTTTATTATTATTTATATTTATTATTTATTTTTATTTTTATTTATTTATTATTATTATTATTATTATTATTATTATTTTTTATTTTTTTTTTTTTTTTTTTTGGGGGGGGGTGGTCGGCCTAGCAATACAAGGTCTAATTATCGCATATGGCTATATCCTGGTTGTCCTGGAGGTAGTCGCCCCAAAAGTGTGAAACATAACAAATATGTTTGTGTACAACAAAAAATCATCAAAAAAATAAGGAATGTACCCTGTCGAGCAAACAGTATGTTTATAATAATAAGAGTGTAAACTTTTAGAGTGCAAACACACTGTCCGGGACTCTCATGGTGCTAGCTCAGCAACAGATCTCTTAAATACAAGTAAAGTAAATGTTCATTTGATAATAGCCTTATACCATCAGAAACTAAAAACAATTTTTCAACATTATATAAAACTAATAGCCTTTTGAAGATTACTAGAAGAAGTAGAAGAAGACAAAAGAAGAAGAAATACACTGATGATGTCAGCTTTACATCTTAAAGTGCTTGTACAATATTTGAAAATGTTTTTTTTTTCTTCAACTAATCTTTTATTCATGAACAGTCAGCTTGTCAGAATTGGTTACAGAGATGCGAGTGGACTTGTCTCCAGGAGTGGTTGAAGCGGAGCAGTCAGCAGAAGGAGCGTGCAACTCCAAAACAATGTGGATACCTCTGTCAAGTTCATCTCTAATCACATGGCTCTTCAGGAATCAAGATGAGACAGTGGAGGTAGAGGAGTTTGTGACCCTCCTGACTGTGGACTACTTGCAACAAACATGTACTAATTAAATCAATGGATTGTAGCACTACTGCACAAAACTCAACCAGTCATGCTTGAACAAATCGTAACAAACACTCAGTGGAGCATTGATTTATGTAACTGGTATTAGCCTTAGGGTTAAGCTTCTAAAGTTTATAAGAAACTTTGTCCCAAAAGAACCTTAAGCTGTCACCCCCTCTGCTCTTCTGTAAACCCTTCAAGCAAGGGATCAAATGAATTAAAATCCAAACTTAATTACTAATGAATTGATCTGTTAAATATTGTCATCATTTCAGGATGGTTCTTTGTGTGGAGATCAGTGAATGGATATTTCCATGTACAATGCAAGTGAGGTGTCTATCTTCATTGGACATGAAGATGGCTTGTTTTCAAGGAGCGAAGCAAGATGGATTGATGTGAACTTAATGACATAGGGAATGTTTCCCTGTATTGTCGGATTGAGGTTTGGCATGGATGTTGAATAATGTGAAGTTAGTGAAAAGAATGGCAGAATATACTAAATTTGTACACCAGCCTACGGGAAATTAAAAAAATTGCTTTATTTGAACACTTTTGTACACAGGTCTATGGAAAAACATAGCAATAACAACACTTACCGCACCTCCTTGAGGTGCGGTAAATGTTACCGTTGATATGACCACTTACCGCTGTTTTTTTCAGCGGTAAAGTTTTATGAAACGGAAAGTTACCGCTGCTTCCAAATTTGTCGCTGAAACTGGAATTTACCGCTGAAAATGGGACTTACCGCTGCGGTAAATGCTTTATGAAACGGGCCCCTGGCCAATCTGTTATCAGTGGTAATTACTTAACAATTCCACAACCTCAAGACACACAATTACTCCTTATTACTATATAATCAACCATTATGAATAATCACTATAAACTGTTTGATTGTTTCTTTCACAATGACAATATTAAATATTTTGAATTTGATGTTGATTTTATTTTAGTTATAATAACTGAATAACAAAGAACATATAAACGTTGGGTATAATAAAAATTATACAAACGATAACTTCGGGTCAAAATGATTTTTACATATATACATAATAACGAAACTTAATATTTCTATAACATATTATTATAAATTTAAAGTATACTCCGAACTATCTGTGGAAAAAGTGCAAGAGACCGCAATCATAAGCGATGCTTGACTAGGATGGCGGCCTCAAAAGAAATAATACTAAATATTATCTTTAATAGAAGGCAGACCTGGTTTGTGAGCTATGTACATGCCCGTCAGCGTTAATGCTTATGACAAAAATATAGCATATTGAACCTGACATTGTTTACATCAACGAGATATTAAAACAGAATCATCGAAACTGAAAATGTGATGATGAAAAGAAATGACACCACTGAGTTCCATATTGGTAATATGAGAACACGTCTAGTTGTTTCATGATCCAAGTTACTTTACTTTTTTACGTCTCTTGATCATCTGACATGGGGTATTTATTTAAAAGTGGAAAAGGCTGAAACCTTTGCCAGTTAGACAACCTAAATTTGACTGTTAATTTATTTTAAACTTTCCTCTAAAAGATTATATATATTTTTATTTTTCAGCCATTAATTCAATCAGGCAATGGTATTTGATTCTACCAAAACGCATATACAAAACCTTACTTCTCATGATAAATGTTATTAAATATAGCGCATCTCGGCTGGGTTTCACTCAATGACTTTTCCATACGACAGGGAAGAATATGGCACAGGCACGTGACGTCATTTTGTCTGATCACACCGCTTACATGCTTGAGCCTTTTTATAAGAAAAAGTTAATTGAACAAATCAAAATAATAAACACCTTTCTGTTTCTGTATACAATTATAAATTCATACTCTGAAATTCAGGATTATTTCGGACATAAGGTTTTACTTAAAGTTCTGTTTTTTATCCAGTTCGCTTTCTAACGTAGATGTGAACTTTCTGGCAATCTTCGAATATGACAATTGTTTGTAATGCGCTTTGTATGTTGAATTTCTCTTATAGTGATCGTAAATATTTTCATAAAATCAGGTTATTAAAAAGGCAATTTCAATACTCTATCGTATGACCTACAAAAATCATGTTCGGATTACGTAATATGTCATGATCTTGTTAGCACATTGAAATAGGTGACGCACAAAGCTTTTAGTCATAGGTTGATTTCTTGGTTATATTTGCGATAATGTTTCTTTTACTTTTATCAATTAAAAAAAAAAACACGTACATTTGTTTCACAGTTATGAGGATTTGAACTTAAAAAGGGCCCACATGCTGCTTTTAGGCACTTAAGCAATTAATGAGAAATGTGTGTCGAATATTGAAGCCAGTTACACACTTAATCTGTGGAATTCAGCTTCTTGTGCTGACCGAAGGTCATATCACAGCCAAAATGTGACATCTAAACAGCTGTTTTCCGTCTGTATGACTGGAAATATTCGAATCATGCACACCAAGCTATGGGGTCCGTCAAAACTACACAGCAACACGCTCAAAAAAAGATTAACTGCGTTGCCCAAGGGAGGTGACCCCCGAGTGTTGCTATTGTCGTAGTCCCATTAATTCCTATCAGCGTGGGTTTGTCAAAACTATGACAACGATTTGTGTTTATCTGACCTTATAATCTGACCCGAGTTCTGTTTGGATTTATCGACGGAAATATGGATTTCCTTGCATACTTTTCTCAGAAAAAACATTGAAAACGCTGATATGCGAAAGTGTCTAATTTCTACGTTGAAAGTAGATTTTACGAAAGGAGAGAGAGAGGGGGGGGGGGCGAGGAGAGAGACATTCACACAGAAAGAGGAGGGAACTAAATGATATAAAAACAAGAGTGCAAAAGATAACTTGCAGATTAAAGTTTGTAAGTGGGATTCGAACCCTCAACCATTGGACTGAGGGTCAAGTAAATGAACCACTATACTTCAAAACATCCGCTAATAATGAAATACCAATGAAATCATTATGTATTGTTATGCCAAGATCTACAACTGGTATCTTTACCATGTTTACGATTTGCTTATATTTGTTAAACCAAAAATAGGACCCAAAGTATAGCAAACAACTTAACAGTATAGATTTCTAACATCTCTGATATCTTGACACAACTGCAAATATCGCAAATGTATTTTGGGAATAGCTCGTACATTGAGAAAATAAGGTAGTGAACTATCACTTCCGAGAAAAGAAGAAGGAAACTGAGAGGACTAGTCAGGAATGCCAATAGAATGGTACCGATGAAAACTAGAGTAACTTGATAAAATAAAAGAGAATGGAAAGGAAGGCATCCAATGAGATCGAGTGACAGGTGAATTATCAAGACAGGTTAAGATGAACAAGGAGGAGTAAAATGGATAGGTTTTGAGTGCTAAGTAAAGGTTAACAGGAAAGACAGGTACAGTAAATGCATTTGAATGAAGTTGATATAGTACACTACATCAGGATTGACACGTTTGAAAGGATGAAACATAATATCAGATCCTGAACACCTTCAAATAATTAACTCCAGGGTGATTTCAATGCCATGATATCATTGTTTTACCTTTAAAGATTGTGCTAGGATATCGTAAAGGTCATTGGAATGTTCGATATTTGAAACGGGCCATTGGCTATCCTGTTTGACCAAATTTCATAAATTTAGCAATTGCCCTTTTCATTCATGTCTTTAAGCTTTTAATCGGCGTCTATTATCTCGCATGGTGAAGATGCAAGAGCGAAGAAAAGCAATTGCTAGAACATTGCTAGCTTTATGTTTTCGGTCCATTATCCTACGCGATAGGTTGATTGGTTTTCCTTGAAAATGCTGACATAATAGGTTGTATGATTATGCAATTTATACGTAGAAGGACGTAATGAAAAGATTGAAAACTGACAGCTTATTTCTAAATTATAAAGGAAGCGTCGACGGCTTCTATACAACTATACCATGAGAAATAAAACGTTGCACTACGACATGTAGGAATTCATTTGAGTGGCCCATCAAGATTGTTGGCATATTTTGTTTTTACCATCACATTCATAACGATTGAACTACAGACTAAATATATATGACTTTCTTACTAAAATCTTGATTTCCTGCATTTTTTAGTCATGTCAAGGGGAGATGATGGCAAAGAAAACTTCTCTTGGGGAAATGACATAAGCTCCGTGTCCCAACGTCTCTGACCTTCCAACCGATAAATTAGACATAGGGGGAATTAATTAGACGGGGTTGTCTTGTCTTTCTTCTCGATTTGCGGAATAAAAACAAATTTTCTCGGCACGGCCCTCTTAGAAAAATATCACTAATCAGAAAAATCGATGAGCGGGCCGCTGAGACTCAGCGTGACATTGGAGAACCCACCGGCCGTGGCGACCGGCATAAAACAACACGCAACTTCGCACCCACCACGTATGTTCACCTGCACTAACACACGCGCACGCCCTGGCGGTCCCTCGCGCACACACTCACACGAAAATCTGTGCACATCAAGACTTACAGCTACCGTGTTGCCATATAGAGTTTTGCATTTTCTGTATTCTTGTGATAGGGATATTTTTTGCTGTCCATTCGGTAAACGTTTTAATTTTTTCCTAGCACGTCGATAGCCTAAATTTCACAACGTGTAGGGACTACAATATCTTTAATTCTCTGTCCATACAACTTACGATATCCCGGTGTACCTGACAACCATGGCATGAAATCTCACTCTGTATAGACAATCGAATGAGGGAAATAAAAACTGGGATGGACACACAGAGAAAATTGTTTGTTGACTTGCACAGCCTTCATTTGAAGTGAAATGATAAGATCTAGCTCTAAGGTGAATGATTTCTTGCTGTGTTATATCATACACTAGCACAGACGAAAGGACACCTTTACCAGACAGTGGAAACAGATTTTTTTTAAATCTAGTATCATTTGCATTTAAAAATGATAAAAACAAAACTAAGCTCTGACCAAATTTCTTTTTCATTTTTAATTTTTTGTAGGGGGGGGCCAAATACTGTTCTCATGAACTGCGAATTATGAATTATAATACCATATAAGATATTTGTGTTCGTTTGTTTTTTAATAAGAATGAGGAAGGATAATGCGAAAGATTATTATAATGTGTCCCTTTCGAACTTTCACTTGATGCATGTTTTTATATCTTGGTGCAGTTGGATAGAATTCGATGAAATATAAAAACTATATGCGATTACGTCAACTTATTTTCATATCACGATGATGAATCGAGCTGAATTGAGTATCCATTGTTCATCTTCTGATTTTTTTTTACTGGTGTTGTTCCAAAAAAAAAAACACAAATTATAATAATCACACATTGTTACATGTACTAACGGTTACAAAAATGCAGAATAATAACACTTTAGTGCATAATGATGCAGTGGCAACTGATCTTATCGAGACAGAACATGGTATATCTGCATGATCATGTTGCGTCATGAATTCATTCACAAGATCGTTTTGTCAGATAAGAATAAAACACAAACGAGGTAAAACAGTTGAGACAATGCGAACGAGGGGAGAAGGTCCAGATCTGAGAAGAAGAACGCATAGATATCACGGTTAAATGTCGTTTTTTCCGAAGGTTCGTAAATCCCTAAAGGTACATGTACGTATTTCCGAAAATGAGAGAGGTTTCATACTCCCGAAGGTGAAATACAATATGCAAATACCTATCAGGGGCGGATCTACAGGGGGTTAGGGGGTTTAACCCCCTTGGGCTGCCAAAAAAGAAAGAAAAAAAAGAACGCACACTGGAGAGAAATCTTTCAAGTGCAAATATTGTGTGAAGATATTCAACTCATCTGGTAACTTAACCAAACACATGATAAATCTGGATATAACTGTATATTCAACTCTTACTTTATTTTTAAAAAAGTTATCGTGCACTGCTTTTTATGGTCTACATTGTGTTAGTAGATGCTAGAAAACATCACTTACGGGCCGGGGGTTCAAAAAGCCACCAAAAAATCGCCTCGCCGCTTCGCGGCTCGATCGTCATTGGGTCAAACCCCCCTTAGCAAAAAGCTAGGTCCGCCCCTGCCTATATGTTTTGAAAAATATTAGAAACCTGTGATATTTATTCTGCTCTCGATCTTCCAATCGCATTCATTTGCACAACGCCAAAGCATCATTGCAGTGGAAATGGACAACAAAATATTACGGGATTTTCCCTTCTCCATTGGTCCTGTTAATTAAATTATCTCTTTCTTTCATTTTTGCAACCTTCTCTCTCTCTCTCTCTCTCTCTCTCTCTCCCTCTTTCTTTGTCTGTCTATCGTAATTATACTAGTAGTCCTTAGTTAGCTCTCTCTCTCTCTCTCTCTTTCTTCTTCTTCTTCTTCTTCTTCGCTTTCATCGTTTTTTAAATTTCTCTCTCTCTCTCTCCCATCATTAGTCTTTAATTCTATTAGCTCTCTCTAGCTTACTCTTTTTATTTCTTTCCATCAATCTATTTCTCGATTTCCCTCCTGTAATATAGAAAAGGAGACATTCTCCGAAACATGAGAAAGATTCATCTTCTGCACGAATGGGTTTGACTTGAACTAGAAAGAAAAAAGCATCCGCAGTCTCATTACCCCACAACTGTCGTCATTCTCCGAGGCTATCCATCATCATTTTTATAGGTGCCAATTTGGGATTCCTCTACCCTTACTTACGGTCATCCGGGACCACTTTGACTTGAATAAAAGGCACTGAGGAGCTTTTGAGAGCTTGGGGGCATGATCATTTGCTGATAGGGGGTAACATCTTCCACTTCCTTTGACTGCGAGGCACGAGTTTTTTGACGGGTATTTTCCACCGATAACTGCCATGTAATTACCATCCTGGGAAATTTCGATTTCAAGTAGGCCTGTATACCGACTTTTAATCCGTCCTGAATATTTGACTATGGTATCGTTAAAGAGTGATTTTCTGTTGTAAAAAGCAAGTAGTGACTTTCGAAAAGCAGTAAGTTAGCTTGCGAAAGATTCTTTATAGGATTTATTGAGTGAAACTGTTTTTTTCAATCCCTTCATCCCTTTTTTTCTTATAACTTGTAATGCTCGTTCGTTTGTAATAAAGACGTCAAGTATTCTTCAAATGTAATTTATTATTATTTTATTATTGATTTTATTTTTAAATTTGAGTGGAAAGATATATCGAATAAAAAGACCGTCTAGAAGCTGGAGTTTTTTCTTTGTGCGACAAGCCATTATGTCACGTGATACTTCTCGGATTAATGCTTGCTAATCCTTATTTCCATTTATTCATTTTCCAAATTATTAATTGACATTTTATGTCAGCAGTCTGAGAAAAAGTTCGCTTGTCGTTCTCACCGATAAACAAAATGACACATTTGTGTTCCTTTCCTTTGTGGTCTTTGAGAATTTTCGAACAATATTAAAACCACTAGGTACCCGCTCCCAAATTGACCATCAACGCATTTCCACTTATTGAGGACAGTTCTTGTGTTTACCATTGGCATATTTCCAGGGCAACAATCATGCATGATAATTTGATTTGATGATGAAGTTTCACTGTGTTCGATTTCTTGGTATTATTATATATACGACGTGGTATCAGCGAAAATTATAACTCAATTAAGCTGTTTTCATTTTCAATTCTTTTATTATCAAACAAAAGAGGTAACATTTCATGTTCACTCTCTTCCTTCACACGAGGCGCCATGTCGATAAAGTTATTGCATCTGCTAATCGTGCCTGTCAAGGCAGTTAGATCATAATTTTGTACCAGTTATTCAAATCAATGTTTGCACTGCTCTTGTTGCATTCGCTTTCTGTACGATGTCACTCTGAAGTGTCGCGTCAAAGACCACGCCAATCCCTGACGCAGTCCTACGTCAGTGAAATGACGCCTCGTGTTCAACGGTCATTAGCATACACACTACAGCGTGAGAACAATCCGCTTTCAAGCATATTATCCCTATTTTTACTATTTTGTTGGGGGAGGCGGAGAGAGGGTTAAGTTCAAACCTACTCTTTTCCTATACAATGAAATTCTGTGATTCAAACCATAAATGATTGAAACCACTGGGGAGAAATGTCTATTTGAATCAGTCGAGACATCTGGAGGAAACGGAACAATAAGCTATCCACTCCAATTGCGAACCTATAAATCCAATGCCATCGACATTTTCTGCTCTTTGTGGGGCAAGGATTATTTGTCCTGCTTTTGAATTGCCTCGTCCCACAGGAGTACCTGACTTCGAAGCTTTCAAAGCTTTCGAGAGGGATCTCTTCATTGCTGACGTCATAGACGACCGGTTGACTTTTTGTATTTCTAGCGAGGGGTGATATTTGATACCCCTGATTGGGAAGAGTATTTGGTGGTAAAAGGGGAGATCGGAGGACATCAATCCATTTTCAGCATCCCGAGCGTTAACTCTTTTGCTATACCTGAAGTTGAAATGGAATGATCCATTCACGGGGTGGTGATTAGTAGTATGATTGGAAGCATCGTACATGGCGTCGTGGAACCATTTTGGAAGTGGGGGCGGTCAAAATAATAAAGTGCCCAATGATGAGGGCTGTTAAATGGACGTCAATCACAGTCATACGACGACCATGAAGACAAGACCTTATCGTTAATACTAGGAGAGAAACTTTCTAATTTTGCACTCGTAAATGATAAAGTAACAGCCCACCTGAAAGTGCACAATTTATCAATTGGGTGATTAAATTGAGTTTTACATTCTGCACCATTATTGGTGTTCATTTATACCCGCTCTTGGCCTATTTTTGCACCCTTCTTCGTCCAGGTGGCAGTTTATTTTATTATTATTTTTCTTAATCCCAAAGGGTACGTCGCCTAAGAAAGCACCTATAGAGGTTTGAATTTCCATCGGTTTAAGGATTGCTGTTATTGTAGGTGTTACCGTCGTGTCGTAATCAGTACTTGAGAATATTCAAAGTATACAGAATTGTATTTTGAGTACAGTAAAGAGCGTAGCAATAAGCTCAGAGACTAATAAAGATGTCAAAAGAACGAAACAAAGACTGAACACAACAGATATTGGTTCAAGGAGCTAGTACACCTTGTAGACCTTGATCAGAAATGTGGAAATTGATCGAAAAATAGATCGAGGGTGTGACTAACGAATGCCCATTGTAATGTGAATGGTTTCATGATTGCATTTCGCTTATCTCTCTCTCTCAATAACAAAGTCATTGAAGGACCCTCGGGGCTGCAAAATCCAATAACTATGGTAACGAAGATATACTTCAGAATTGACTGAGAATAAATAAAAAAGGAGAAATGGAGGGGGGAAAGAAGACGGAGAGAAACAAGAGACCTAAAGCACAACCATCATTAAATGGCACCAAAGGGAGAGTGCAGCTATAACATTTTATTCGAACTTGATTTAGGGTAAAATTCTTTATTATGTCGTAAGGGACCAGCACCACATAAGACTTATGTTCTTTCTTGCCGGTTTCCTCATTCGTATATATAATCGTATTTTGTATTTATCTTTCGTTGTGTTGTTTGTATGTTCTTTACTTATCTGTAAATATCAATGTTATAATTATGTATGTTTTTATATGACGAATGGAATAAAATGAAATAAAATGTAATGATTTCGCATGGCTTTCAATACAGCCTCAATATCTTATCAAAACTTTCACTTAGCGTGTTTATTTACTTTCCCCTCTTCTGTTTGTAAAATTTTTGAGAAATGAAGAAAAGCAGGGAAAGGGGAAGGCAAGATGAAATGAAGTCGTAGCTTGTCCTCTCGATTGCCTGGTTTTCTTGCATTTCAATGATTCACCGAATTGGACCGCCCCGCCCCTTTGAAAGACTGGAACCACTGCATGGTTAGGCCTACACATAATTTGCAAATAATGAATAATATGAAGGCCTACCTTAAATTTAAAAGTATATTTGTAATTAGATAGCTATACAAGCTACTCGGGGGAGGTGATATATTCATTCGTCCGCAAATATCGCTGTCACCAAAGCTAATTTGTACAACATGTTTGATTACGTATTATTCGACGGATGTTGGATGAAAATGTGCAAATTCATTATTTCTTTTATTTTCTGTTTCATATGCAGATATCTGACGATAATGAACCCTCTTCGACCTCGAATGACCCATAACACCACAATGACCATTCTCATCTTCATCTGGATAGTCTCTGCCGTAGTCGTTATTCCAACCGCAATCTACAGCAAGACGTTCATTATAGTAGGACCAGGAGGACAAATAATGACGCAGTGCGGTGAGGTGGGTTGGCAAAACTCTGCCCTGAAAGCCAACACTCTTTTCCTCGTTATCGGCGAGTTCATCTTCCCCCTTCTCCTCATGTGCATTATTTACTTCCTGATCGCCAGGCGGTTATGGTTTCGTCAAGTGCCCTGCGATCACCTGACAGAACAGCAAGAAGCGTCTGCGGAAGCGTCTAAGAGGCGAACTATACGCATGCTCATCATCGTCGTTGGTTTATTCGCCGTTTGTTGGGCACCTTACAACGGCTTCTCAATAGCCAGGGACTTCTACCTTCAAACGCGCCAGGAATCTTCATATAAGACCATCAACACTGTGTTTTACATGGTCGAAGCTTTAGCGATGAGCAACAGTATGTTCAATACGTTAATCTATATCTTCTTCAATGCGAACTTTCGCAAGTGTGTGTTTCAAATGTTCACGCCTGCGCACCGGACATGTTCCTACCAATCGACCGTCAGAGTGCGGTATTCCCGCCCAACACAAGCCGCAAAAGCCTCCTCCAACCACTACGATGCGTGTAATAACAGGCACGACACATCGCAAGAAACCGCCAGAACTTCCTTCTATCAAAGCCAAGTTCCGAACTAGAACAAACTGAAGAAGTAATTGATAACAACCCATCAGCATCATGTGCAAAACTTATTTAGAATAGGACAAATGGACTTTCAGTTATATGCCTTAGGAATATTCTAACAACAGTAGCTCCGTGTTCTGATATATGGGTTTATAAAATGATGTATACAACTTTTGATGATACATTTATTGTAACGTTAAGACTTTACTTATGATGTGCAATTACAACAATCTCCTGAAATCTTACCTCCTTCTAAACATGATTTAAACAGATGTGTTTTGATACCAATATACGAAGGTAGTAGGTGACATAAGTTTCTTTCATATAGCATAAGAGACGCAGCCATTTCTATCATATTATAAATGCTCATGATTGGATGAATCTAGCGAGACTAGTCTCGGGGATAGATAAATAGAATGGTAGATGACTGTAATTTAACTTTTCTCCTGGTCTTGGTTTTGTTTTTAGAACCTCAAGTCTCAACTATAACAATCCTTAACTTTGGAGTGTATTTCTTATACATACCCCAATATTGATTTGATAAAAACGTGGCCTGTTGCACAATACGTAAACAATCACCGGACTGTTCACGATAATTATGCAAGCTTTTGTTATGAGGCAAAATGAAAAATTTCATAGGAAAATTTACCGTCAAGAATTAGATCCTCTCCTTGTTATTTTCTGTTGATGTTCACACTGTGATTGCATTTTTTTAAATAGTAGTATAGATTAATTTTAGTAAGTATTGATATTATGTTGCCTATCACCACCACGCTATCTATTAAGAACTATCATGAATTGTTCTGTTTATACTTTAAAACATACTAATTATACTACTTACACGACTACAAAATACACTTTTACTATTGTTAATACATGTACTACATTTACAACAATGAATACTACCATGACTACTACTAGTACTTCTTATACTACTACTACTACCACTACTACTACTACTGCTACTGCTGATCCCCCCATATTACAATTAAAACAACAGCAGCAAACAGCAACAACAGCAACAACTACTACTACTACTACTACTACTACTACTACTACTACTACTACTACTACTACTATCGACTATACCATGTCTACTACCACACGACGACGACTCCTACTCTTACTATTACTACTACTACTACTACTACTACTACTACTACTACTACTACTACTACTACTACTACTACTACTACCACCACCACCACCACTACTACTACTACTACTACTACTACTACTGCTACTTGCTGATGCTGCTGCTGTTGCTACTACTACTACTACTACCACTACTTCCACTACTATTGCTTGTAATACTACTACTACTACCACTTCTACTTTACATCTCATACTACTAATACTACTAATACTACTACCACTACTACTACTGCTATAATACTACTACTAATGCTTATACAAATACTATTACTACTACTTCTATTTGAAGTGATATATAATTCTGAGTGAAATGATGGAAATGATACATGGGAATGGAAATGGAAATGATACATCCCCCAAAGAAAAATCATTCGATGTCACATATTTACCAATTTCTCTTTATTGCAATGACAAGAAACATTCCTTGTCAATAAGTCTTATAAGTTAGATGATAGTCAAAAGGCTAGAAAAAACAACGTTGTCGCAATGTCTTAATGTACATAGAATTGCCTTAGTATTTCTTTTCTTCAGATTGCACATACTGATATACGTTATATTTCAATGTACCACTTACTATTCTACTATTACTCAGACACCTACTGTCTTATACTACGACTCAATCCCTGCTTTTCTACCAGCAAAAAATGGATAGGTACAGCAATGTAGCTGCGCTGTTAAGTACTCAGGATTCAATTTACTATTCTTTATTTATTCTTTAATTATATTTTTT